>CACVCL010021816.1:0-54087 GCA_902729485.2 Mus minutoides
GGTGACATGTGGTAACCTCTTCCTCCTCTTCGTCCTTGATCTGCTTTGCCAGAGCCCATTTCAAGCTCTGACCTCTCACAGGCTCCCAAAGATCGTAAACTCTGTGAAATGCAAAAGTATCACAAGAGATGCAAAAATATCACAAGATATCTCACCCAAAAGAATGGACTAGAGAAAGAGTTCACCAGGGTTACGTGAAACCCTACAACTACATTTCCCAGAGATCCTTGAGAGCATAGGGGACGGTGCAACTTGGACAGCCAATAAGAGCTCTTCCTTTGCAGACCGGGAAATGAACTTCACTCAGCTTGCTTCCTGGTCCGCCCGGTTGCAGTCCTGGTAGCTGGTAAGTGGGGGCTCCTAATAGACTTGGAAATCGGGATTTCTTCCTCTCCCAGAAGGACGATCGGGAGAGAACAGCACAACCCAGTCCTGAATTTCCAGTCCCAAGTTCTTTTAGAAAGTTTGAGTGGCACATACTTCGAACTCAAGCTATTAATACTTTGCAGTGCACAGGTGATTCTGACAAGCATTTTTGTTTAAGTAGGTGACAGGTAGCCACATTCTATTAGATTTGAAGAGCCATTTAGTTCCTTTAATACTGTTTCCTTATCAGTCACAAATGAACTAATAATGGTGTTTACTTAAGGGTTTGGGGAGTTCAGGAGGTGCGTTAACAGCATAGGAAACCAAACCCTCAATTGGATTCCCTCTGGGATTCTTTAACAGTACAATTCACTGCATTTCCAGAGGAACTCTTGGAAGGACTTTTGTCATCCTTGAAGAAGGGTAAGTGTGTAGGGTCTTAAGGAACACCAGAAAATCGACTACTTCCTGTGACTTAGGACTGAGACGTTACCTTGGAACACAGTCAACAGGTTTATACAGCAGTGTGATTTCAGCTCATGCCAGAAGTCCTCGGAGCTAACGCCCCATGACCCACGGACCCTGTGATCATGAACTCTATTCTGTACTTTGGGCCTAATGTCAACTACATTGCTCGGCTCTTTTCTGATAACAGTTATACCCTTTCTCCAGTTCCTGTTTAACTGCCTCAGACTCAAAGCAACTTGACTCCACCCTGACTTTAAAAAAAAAAAAAGACAAAGACAAACAACATAAATAAATAAATAAATAAATAAATACAAACAAAAGGAAAAAAAAAAACACCAGACAACTGCAAACTCTGCTAACTTTTTTTTTTTTTTTTTAAGCTTCCTGCTCAAGACTAACTGTATAGTTTTACCTTTTTCATCCATGGCCCGTATTTTTCTTGCCCTTCGCTAACCCTATTAGATTGTTTGCCTAGTAGCATCCCCCGCTTTTGCCTGGCTGCTGGAGGCCTTTGCTCGAAGCCTTGGATGCCATGGAGGTTTTCTGTAACCCAAGTGCAGCTCGTTAGTGCTCTTTGCATATGCCCAGGCCAACAAGTCTAGTGTCTTCCCCAATTCATCAAAACGTTTGCTTAGGGTTGTCAACAGAGTTGGATACTGTGGGCTTCAAAACAGAAATGAAAAAGAAAAGAAAAGGAATTAAGGGAGAAAATACTACACATACAAAACTACAAGCAGTTCATTAGCTCTCGTTATAACTCCATTGAGTATCATCAGTAATCCATGCAATAAATATAGATGCCCCTAATGGTGAATCCTGCTTCTAGTCTGACAGTATGTCAGTAACATATCATAGGCATTCTCCATCCAGATTGATCTTCTCTATTTTTTTTCCTATGTTGGCTTCTTGTTCACAATTACATTTCGCAAAGAATAAGGAGTTCTTTTACTAAAACAATCAACAATCAGTGTTTTACATGAATGATGCAGAGGTTCTAAAGCCACAGACTTAAAACCAGAAAAGTTCTGCACAGCAGCCTGTTCTTTGGGGGCTATATCCAAAAATGACAATTTGTGATTGGTATGTCATATCTTTTAGGGACAAATGACAGCAGCTGGTATAATCATTGCATATTGGTTATTTGACTAAATAAATATTTCTGTGAACTTTAGAAAGCAGCAAGACTTTTATAGGGTACTGAAGACCCTCCAGAAGCCCCCACTTTGTGTGTTTTAATCTGGTTATCACAGTTCTATGAAATGAACTTGAAGCTGGCCAAACTCAAATTCCCCCAAATCAGATGCTGAGGCAAAGGTACATGTCTGAGTGAACTGAGGAAGTGCTGGTGTGTGTGTGTGTGTGTGTGTGTGTGTGTGTGTGTGTGTGTGCATAGTCCTGCCTGTAGAGGTTATAAATCACAAGTTTTCCCACACAAAAGCAAGGAAGCTATGCCTTCAAGGCCTTGTAACAGCAAGTTCTTGGTCCAGAGTTATGCTGGGAGGACACTTACTTGACAATTATTTATGCAGCCTTTACCAAAAGAAGCAAGGGAGCCCCAGAAGCCATTGCAGAGACCTCCAAATAACCTATGGAGTGTAAGTCTTTATATATAAGCATAAAGGCCATGCCTCAGACATGGTGGGAATGGTAACAAGGATCTACAGGTCTAAGTGAATTACTGACAGGATTCTCACAAGCTCACTTTGGTGTTGAATCTTCTCCAAACTCCTGTGCCCACTTGTGCCTGGGTGCACATGCATGCCATCTTCTCTGTTCTTCAGTACATGTGGTAGAGAGAAGTATGTGTAAAGGGTTTCGTGTGAGTCATGGTGTATTTTACGCTGTACTTAGCTTTTATTATCATCAGTATTGTGTCTTTCTGTCTGTCTTTTAGTCAATGCCTTTACCCACTGAGCCATCCCACCAACCCCATAGTGTATTTTCTTTAGTGTATCTTTGTTATTTTAGTTAAGGTGTGTGATCCAACTCTTCCTGGGCTTTGTATGTCCTTATTTTACTGCATTTATTTTTGCCTCATATGGCAATAAAGATTGGTCAATCTTTATTACTATATGAGGCATATATATATGTATATGTAGGTATTTATCTAGATTAGGGATTTATTTCTTCTTCTGGTTTGGATAGAGAATGAATAGCTCAAATGTTGAAGGCTGATCCCCAGCTGCTGGGGCTATTGGGTAGTGATTTAGTTGTGAGTGTGATCACCTCATGAATGGATTGAGTGGGTTCTTAGGAAGTAGGGCCTAGTGGGAGCAATTGCATCACTGAGGATGTGCCATCAAGGATACATCTTGTCACTGAATTTTTCCACTTTGTCTCTACTTCTTGGCCACCATGAAGTGAGGTTTTTGCCTCGCCATGGCTGCTACCATAACACTTCTGACTCAACACAGACCCACACCAACTGAGCCAGCTCACCATACACTGATGGCTCTGAAACTATGATCCAAAGTAGAGCTGTCCTCCTGCAGGTGTTTTGCTTAACACGTGTGTTGCTTTCTAATCACAGTGGAAGGTAGCTAACCACTGCTACAGAGCCTTAGTTGGACTTGGGACTGGATGACTCCAGTATTTGCAATTCACATGATAAACACTAGATGAGAGTCAGAAGATGCCAAGCTAATCTTGAGGGCTGTCTATCCTGGTTGATCAAAGACATTGTTCTTGACAGGAAGAGTATTGCACAAGTTTTCACCAGCCATGGCCCCACAGGAACTCTGACTTTGTAAAGATCTACGCTGTCCAGCACATGAATGTTGTTAGCTCACATTGGCCATTACAAAAGCAGATATTCCTGTGGTGACTTTTTAATAGTCCTTCAGGTCTTCCCAGTTCTGATCAATTCTTAGTCTAGCTTTATGACCGAGTTACATCTATTTATAAGAGGAATAGGCTTGTTCAGGAGCCATAATATGCATTCCTTTCTACTCCTTCCCTCTATGGAAAAGATACATTGTATTTTAAAGCATCTCAGCATGCTGCCCTCTCAATTTCTTGGCTTTCCTTGTCATTTGCCTCTCCACTGGCTGGTAAAGAGGAAGCACCTCACCAGGATAGCTCATGGTTGTCTCACATTGTTGTCCCATGCCTTCTGACATGATAATTCATTGACATGCTTACAGAATAACAGTCGGGGACAGTGTGCCCTTTTGGTACTTCATAAACAGGGTTCCATTATTTTACCTTTGTATATTTCTGTGCAACCATCTATTGCCAGGCTGATATCACCTTCCTTATGGAGAACTATTTAATTCTCTGCCAGATGCTTGAGTAACTCTTCTCAATTTTAGATTTCCATAATTAAATAGATATATTCACATGTCATGTATGTAGAGCTCAGTTTTTCTTGGAATGTTATCTCCGTTGTTTTTCTGGTAAGATTTCGGCAAAAATTTCATACACACACACATCTTACACCTTAAATTCTTTTTCTATTCCAATTTTGTACTTTCCATATTAGATACTTTGGTTCTTTTATATTCCTATCAGTACTTTACTGACTTTGACATGGCTTTATCTTTCCATTAGCCTTGACTCTGACCATCATGCTGTCCTTCCACAAACCCAGTATGTTATTGTGTATTGTGTTATATCTATAGAGAACTGCTCATCACAATTAATGTAATGTCTTGCATAATATCCATAATTAGTTTCTAAGTTTGAAGTCTTTCATTGCAGAAAGCACATTGTTCAGCCTTCTTATCTGTCACCTATTTGAGACCATTTATCTGGGCTATGTCCCTCTAAACGACTTTTAGTAATTTTTTTTTATTAATCCTCTTTGGTATGTGTGTCATAGCTCATCTCCTAGTGACACTCCCCTGGTACATTTTCATTCTTTGTTTTCGCTTTTTAAACATGTATGAATAACATTGTCTCTATTGTTGTTTTCTTCTGTGAATCCAGTTTGTCTAGTAAAATGTCCAACAATTGTACTTTTTCATTTTGGAAGTGGTAAGAGAATCAGATACTACAGGACATCCTTTAGTGGCATGTATTCCACATGGAAGTTGTTGTTCTCCTTCTCTGGTGGCATCCACAGAGACTGCCACTTTCTTTTCCTGCCTTTAGTCCCTGTTGTAGTTGTTACCCCAAAGAAGCCACTGCACATAACATTTCCCATGTGTAGTCGTGTAGTCTGTATTTAGGTAGTAACCAGGGATGTGGAACATGCTTCATCCCTCCTTGCTGTTTCTATGGTAAGTAATGATCTGAGTTGTTGCTTCTAGGCTCTGTACTTATGAGAACATCCAGGTACTTCAGGAAGTCCAAACATAGAAACTATCATGGTGCTCCTAACCCTCAACATTCTCCTTTCTGTGAGTTTCCCTGTGTAGCTCAGATATTCACTTTTCAGTGCAGTCTTCTCTCCATGTTTGTGATGTTCTGTGATTCTTCATAATGTATGCTACAGATAACTACCCCTTTGCTTTCAAGAAAAGTAAGGTTTATTTAGCATTTTACATTTACTCGGAGTTTATATTCTATGACAGGTATGGGACCTTCAGGAAAATTAGTGGGAGCTGGTTTTCTCCTTCCACATTCTAAGTTATGGGGATCAAATTCAGGTTGTCAGGCTTGGAGTCCAATGCCCCACTGTCTCTAAGCCGTCCTCCCAAACCATGTCATATTTCATTTTTAAACAGCACTTCCTTGAGTTTGTACCAGGAAGAAGAATCATTATAATACTTTTAAATAAACATCAACAACTTACTTTGAACTAAGAAGTCTCAAAGGATCTAAGTATGTTCACCAGCCTTATCTAGGATTTGTCTGTACTGAGCCCAAGGCTCTATCCTTGCATAGCGTCTCTGTGAGTCTGCATGTGAAGCTATCATATTTTTCTTCATCTTCTTCCATGCCTACTACTCCCCAAGAACCCACAGAATTTTCCCTTGATCCTTATCATTATCAATATATAATTGATAATGAATGCCCAGGTATATTTTTCTTATAACATATAGATAGTATTGAGCCCCTAGCCAAAAACTGACTTAATTGTAATAAATCTACAGTTACTAAATCTAAATTGCAACTCAAAACTTAATCTTTAAACAAAAGCCAAAACCCGACTGTTGCTTATGCCAATGTTTCTGTTATTTCACTGTAGTGCCTGGAATTTTTTTCCAAGTGTCTCTTTCAGTCTCTTCCTCTGTGGATCATCATTGTTTCACACTTTTTCCCCAATTCTGGCCAAGCAGCAGTTATGTGGTCAGTCATCCATAAGGCAGAGCTCATTCTGTTCTCTTCTACATGGACTCAAATACCAAGGAGCCAAATGAGGGCAGGGAACATCTAACTAGATTCCCTTTCTCTCTCTAACTCTTAGATATTTAATACTTATGTAAATGGTACCATGACAACTGTGTACTATATTATGTAATCCTTCTGATTCTATAAGCAACTGTTCAGAAGTCTATTTTAATGGATTCTAATTGGCATCTTTTTGTTATTTGTCCTTGTCTGCCTTTTTACTTTGCACCTGTACTAAGTATATACAACAGGGAGGGGCATACTATGCCTGAGCAATGTATTATCTGGCTCACCATTTGACCTGCATTTCAAACAAATGAGAAAACATTCATCCCAGGTCACTTAGATTATTTAACATTTGTTTTAGTGCTATGAACATTGATTGCAGTCAGTTCATATAATAGTGGCAAAATAAATATAGATAGCTCTAAGTGTTCTCTATATTTATATCTTGAAAATGAGTTTTAACCATAGTTACCCCAATCCAGTAAATTCATAAGCAAACATGGTAATGTTTGTTTTGGATTGTTTTTCTTGCATTAGGAAACCATGGATATTGAAGCATACTTTGAAAGAATTGGTTATCAGAACTCCAGGAGCAAACTGGACTTGGAAACATTAACTGAAATCCTACAGCACCAGATACGGACTATTCCCTTTGAGAACTTGAACATCCATTGTGGGGAATCCATGGAACTGAGTTTAGAAGCCATCTTTGATCAAATTGTGAGGAAGAAGCGGGGTGGATGGTGTCTCCAGGTTAATCATCTGCTGTACTGGGCTCTGACCAAAATGGGCTTTGAAACCACAATGTTGGGAGGATATGTCTTTAACACTCCAGCCAATAAGTACAGCAGTGGCATGATTCACCTTCTAGTTCAGGTCACCATAAGTGGAAAGGACTATATTGTTGATGCTGGGTTTGGACGTTCCTACCAGATGTGGGAGCCTCTGGAATTAACATCTGGGAAGGACCAGCCTCAGGTGCCTGCCATCTTCCTTTTGACAGAGGAGAATGGAACTTGGTTCTTGGACCAAATCAGAAGAGAGCAGTATGTTCCAAATAAAGAATTTGTTAACTCAGACCTCCTTGAAAATAACAAATATCGAAAAATCTACTCCTTTACTCTTGAGCCCCGAACTATTGAAGATTTTGAGTCCATAAATACCTACCTTCAGACATCACCAGCATCTGTGTTTACTAGCAAATCATTTTGTTCCCTGCAGACCCCAGAAGGGGTTCATTGTTTGGTTGGCTCTACCCTCACTTATAGAAGATTTAGTTACAAGGACAATGTAGATCTTGTAGAGTTTAAGAGTCTGACTGAGGAAGAAATAGAAGATGTACTGAGAACTATATTTGGGGTTTCTTTAGAGAGAAAACTTGTGCCTAAACATGGTGATCGATTTTTTACCATTTAGCATATGCAAAGTTTTGGTGTCCTTCCATGTACTTGGAATTTTTATGATAAAATAATCAAACTGGTGACATGGACATACTGGTGATCATGTTGATGTGTGTACCATGCCTCCACATTTAGGAAACACCCAGCATTGGCTTACAGCTAAATTTATGTAGAATTTGTACTAATTGTTAAGTAAAAGAAATAGTGTAAAAAACAGTCCCATTAAATTCGGCTAGCATGTATCCCATATCAAATTTTTATGAGGTATTACCTGTACAATTTAGGATTTGGATTCAGCAAAGAAGAATAAGAAGTAATGTTGGTTCCAAATAACTATATAGTCTTCAATATATGACTTACCCCAACACCAGAGTATATGTGATTAGGGCCCAAGAGAAAAAGTCACACTGCTAATTATTTATTTCTATGTTGTTTCTATATTCACTTCTTTTTATACTATTTTTCTTTACTGTGGGAACAAACACCAATTGAGAAACTTGAGCTTGATTTTTAAAATGTATGTCTAAATTAATAAAAACAATGAAATATATATCTAAAACTTATTTTCAAAGAGGTATATTAAAACATGTTGACTAATATCATGTGAATTAAAGGTTTTGCCTAGAGCTCTTAGGATGCAATGGGGTTGGTGTTTTCTGCAAGGGAATCTTATGATTATTTTACTTCTCTATCATTCTGATTGATCATCACTGCTGACTTTACTAGATTTATAACCACATAGAAGACACATTCCTCAGCATTCCTGTGAGCATTTTTTTTTTTTGAGAAGTTCAATTGGAGTTGCAAGATGCAACTGATGAAGAAATGTGGGTGGCACTATGCCTCCACATTTAGGTCCTGGGCTGAATAAAAGGGAAGACAAGGAAAAAGCTGGGCAATCTTTATTTAATTCTCTGTTATGACACAGTGTGACCGGATGCTCTATGGTCTCACCTCTACAGATATCACTGAGCCCTTAAACTATGAGCTAAAGTATATATGGGTAGTACTCATTTTATCTATGACAAATCAGCCACAGATTTAGGTGTGTGTGTGTGTGTGTGTGTGTGTGTGTGTGTGAGAGAGAGAGAGAGAGAGAGAGAGAGAGAGAGATAGCAAGAGAGAGAGACAGACAGACAGACAGACGCAGAGAGAGAGAGAAAGAGAGACAGAAATCCAAATCTACAGTAAATAATAAATATTTAGCCTGTGGTTACCACCTGAGAACTTTGTCATCCACTCTATAACCTCTATCTCTCAATGTTAAACAATTTGAGATTGATTATGAAACTAAAGCTGTTCTTCAACCCCATTTGAAATCCAAGTATGACTTAAATATTACCTGAAATATTAAATATCTGTTAGATAGATGTCTGGGTAATGTCATTAAGTCAATAATTATGACATTAGGTGAGGTTTTAATGGAAGTTTTTCCATCTTGCTTCATTGCACTCCACAAATGTCCCTTCTGTGTTACATTATGTCCCTCTAGCTTGAAATCCTATCCCACTGTCATCTACTGACTTTATCCTTGATGGAAGATTTATATCAGATCTTGAGACCTATGAGTATGACTGGCACTTCAAACTTAGAATGTTGACTCTTCTCTACCTCTCATCTTCTTCTGTGCTTCCCCGTGTCAGGGATATAATTCATACTTGTGAGAGTAGTTGTCTCTCTTCAACTGTAGTGACGTAGACATGGAGAAGGGCACATGTCCCTGGCAGAGGTTGAGAAGAGCCCTGATGTGACTAAAAAGGAATAATAGAGTCGTGTTTCAGTTAATGATGCTTTCCCACCTCCCTTCTTTGACTTTGTTTACTAACTATTCTCTTTGCCAGTGTCAAGCCTTTCTGGTAATTCAGAACAGAAAAGGATTTCACACATTTATCAAGACCAGACCCCTGACACAGTACATTGAGCCAACCAGACAATCAAGAACAATGAAGTTTTAGAACACTCTCAGCAAAGTTATCTGTGCAGTGTGTGTCTTAATTTCAGCCCAATCACTTTTTCTTAAAGCTTTCTACTATGTGTGGAAAACTAAAATATGTCAATAGATATAAAATGTAGACATCAAGAGTTGAGTGCTGACTGCAAGTGTTAGTTTCTATCAAATGAAATTTAAATGAATAAAGAAAGGAGACACCCATCAAAATGGATAGCCAGAGATTTTAAGATAGCCCTCCATTCTCTGGTTACCCAAAACTGTCTGTTCTGGGAACCCTGTAGAGATTAGGATATGCCAGCTTCCATTAGGGCTTCTAGGTAGCCCTAATAGGTAGCAGAAGCTTGACCCTGTGAATTTGTGAAGCTGTGTCCCACTCTATACTATGCAGATAAAAGAACTGTGACAAGTCCCAATGTCCCTTTAGCCTTGCTAATTAATGGTTCACTTTTTAATTCTGGAGAGGAAACCACAGGAAGTAGGCTCACTGCATATTTACATCTGTTGTTGGAAATATTAAAAAGATAGACACGTTCCCACTCTTGTGCCAGCAACTCTCTGCCCTGGAGGCCATGTGCTGGTGGGCAATGGCCGACCTGTTTTTATCTCATGTAGACTCTGACTCAGAACTCCAAAATCTCTTCACCCAGCTCAGTAGATTCCCACTGGCGGGTGGTTACCATGCCAGCCCCGTGCTTCAAATCCCCCACAGCCTTTGTGGTGCACATCTAGCAAACCCGTGCTTTGCCGCTGTACCTTTCTCTCTTGAAGCCAGTTGAACCACCGAGTGAAGGAAAACACTACACAGACTTAGTTCAGAAACAATGGTAACTCAATCTCTGGGTGCAAGAACTAAAACCTTATCTTGTAAGCCCTATTTAATCTGATTCCTTCCGTGACAAATTCTGATAGATCCGCCATGACACCGGAGAAACTCTAGCAGCTACATCTTGCCTTATGCTATCCCAATTCTAAAAAGACCTAACTCTCTCTTATTTCCTCTCTTCGTCTGTCCAACCCAAAAGTCCCCTCTACTCTCCCAGTGATTGGCTCCTTTATTCATTAGGGGATTGGTTCACAAGAAGCCACCTGAGTATGTGACTCATTCCTCATTCCAGACAACCCTCCTTGGGAGAGCAGAGTTAACATAAAAACACAAGCAGCACAAAGCTACCCACAACACTTCTCCCTTTCTGTTCTAATAAAAACAAAACCTTTCTCTCAATATTACCACAGCTATTACCATTTTGTAGTTTATAAGGTATAGATAGACCTAACACCCAGTCCATCAATTTTGTCATTAAGATAGAACATTGTCATCTATTCTAAATTAAGACTTACCATTCTACACCTGACTCATGTCCTGGATTTAGATTATAAGCGATTTGAAAGCCATCCTTTCAAATCTATATCATCTTTCTCAATGCTAAACAGCTTAGGTTGGCTATGAGACTACCAGTCCTCAACCCTGCCAGAAATCCAAGAATGACTAACATTACCTGAATATATGAGAAGCACAAAATGTAGCTTCCAAAACTTATCCAATCTAATAAAGAGTGCTGATCAACTGAACAGTCCCTAATACTTCAAAACATTGGAGCATTGGTCTTCAGCCTTCTGGACCAGGATCATGTGACAGAACTTTGTAATGAAGAATTTTGAAGGGCTGATTACCCTATCTTGGCAGAGATTATTGGTCAACTATTTCACGTAGTGTGTCCTTTTTCAGGACAGTATTTTGTCTGCAGATGAAATGCAGCAATTATTGCCTAGTGGCTCTCTTGCCACAACTGGAGCAACTCCACTAATGCTCAGTTTCTTATTTGAATCCAAGAAAGGGAATGCTTTCAGGAGCAGACTTGTCTCAACAACAAGTGAATAAATAACAATAAATAATATTCTGTGGATTTCTGATGTTTTTGAAAACCAACTACCTATGTAAAGTAATCTAGACAGTTCTCTGTTAACTACTCTCAGCTATTTCTAATTAAAATATCTAAAAGCACCCAAACAATAAACTCAGAGCCATGAACTTGCTATTTGGCCCTTAATTCACAGGCTTAATCATTTAAGATCAGTTTATAAAAATAGTTATAGAAGGACTAGGTCTAAGTCCTATACTTTCAAAATTTTTATATCAATAGAAGTTATTTATACCAATAAAACCCTTGATTTTGCATCAGAATAAATTCTATACCAAAATAAGAACTTATGACTTCAACCTTGTAACAATTATAAAAATTTCTACCAAATGAGATTATGGCTATATAATCAATACTAGCTATTTTGTCCCTGTTCCAATTATGACCATTTCTACATTCTATACAAAGACAACCTATAATAAACCCAAAACCCATGGAACTGGGGCAACGACTCTTCATAACTTCTTCAAGGTAAATATAGGCTTTGCGATATTTTGAAGGGGTGGGGGAAGGGTAGGGAAAATGGGGGATTTGGTTGGCCTTAAGAAAGCCACACCAATGATTAATTTAATCTGTGATGTCTGTATCTTGACTGGATCTGGCTGAAAGTCCAAGACATCTGGAACTCAAGTGGAGACTCACCAAGGCTGTATACTCTGTAATATATAAATCTCAAAACAAAGTTTTAGTATCATCAAGATAACCTTTTGGTTTGATTCTCTGGAATCTAGTTTTAAGGGAGTTTCCCTCTATCAAATCTGATCCATATTACTCTGGAATGTTTGTATACACACTAATAACCTTTTCTAAAAACACAAAGACAAAACCTTTCTCCCAAATCAGCATATACTTGAACCAGTAACCAGAAAAATCTTTTTTTTTTTTTTTTTTAACCTCTCTCCCGGAAGAATAATATAACCACAAAACTCTACATCACACCCTTTTTGAAAATTAAAACTATCCAAAACAAATGAAGTGAACTAAAATACTGTATTTGCCTATTCTTAGGCCTTTTCTATTTTGCCATGCAGGATAATAACCCAGAATTCCCATGAAGCCAACATTAGACAGAATTTGAGTATCCTGTGAGGCATATTAGAGCAATATCCTCTTTATACCATCTTTAAAACAATTGATTCATATTTTTATCTGTATCTGCTTATAAACAGGCAGCTAGTCAAAGCAGGATTTAAACCCAGTATTCACATGGAGCCCACATTAAACAGAATTTGAATATCCTGTAAGACATATTAGAGCAATATATTTTCATACAATCTTTCTGTTCTGCTCTCTGCCTAGAGCCACAGACATTAATACATGCTCACTGCCCTCTCTACTTGAAGTCGATGACTAATTTTCCCTATCCTAGTTCTGAATCACAGGTGAAATTCCCCATGTGATTTGGACAAAATCTGTCTATAAATCTGTCCTAAAACCAAATAATCTCATTTTAAAACTCACTGTTCAATCAATCTCTGCCCCAAGAAATAGGCAACTTCCATTCTGCAGAGCAGCCCGCATTCCCCACAGCAGGGGACCTCAGAGCCTGCCTTCTATGTTTCAATTCCAACGCTTGAGTCCATGTGACTCATCTCAGTTATACCCAGCTACTCAAAAAAAGAAAAGAAAGAAAAGAAAACTCTAACTCTCAGGCTAATTATCTTAAATTTCTAGTGGATTCTTGCCCAACATACCTCTGAGTTTTCTGTGGTCTAGGACCACTATAGATGAGAAGTCCTGCTGTAGCCCAAGCAATTCTCAGTACATTATAGTAATATGCCTATAATGAAAAAGGAAGAAAACATGAGATAAATAATCTAGCACTGCACTTTCAAGATTCTAGAAAAGCAAGAGCTATCTAACTTCAAAATTAATAGAAGGGAAATGTAAAGATCAGAGCAAGCAAACAGAAGGCACAATAACAGTAATACCAAAGGTCAGCAAGAGAGCTGGATTTTGGAACGTTAGATAAACTGGAAACTGGATTACATAGAAATTAAAAGTACTAAAACAGAAAGTGAAAGGGAAGACCTTGTAACTAATAGCAACTACAAAGGTTTCTAAAAATTGCAATGAACAGCAAATGAGCTCACAGATTAGAAATTAAGGGAAAAAAGTGAGTTTGTAGAAACATATAACAGGACTGAACTGGGAAAAAAGGGGGTGTTCTAATAGACCAATAACGAGAAAGAGCATTGAATCACTCATTAAAACTCTCTAATTGAAGAGAAAACCCAGAAGCATATGGCTTGATAGCTGAATCATTTGAAGAAAAAAAATAATGAGCAGTACTTCTCAAATTCTTTCTGCGAACTGAAGGAAGGAGGCATATTTCTAGCCTTTTGTCACCTGACCAAAGCCAGTGACATCCACAGAAAGGAAAATGGCAGTCCAGTTTTGCTAATGACATAGCTTCAAAACTTTCAAGGGATCACCAATATTGTATGTAGGTAGGATTTACCTTCTAGGTGAAGGAACGGCTCGACATACACCAATCAGTTAATGTGATTTATCATACTAACAATATAATAGCAATATAACCACTTCAGAAGATGCATAAAAAGTTACCATCAAAATTCAATTTATTTTCCTGATGTAAAACTCTCAGTGACTTTGGCACAGAAAGGATGCTCCTCAAAAGAGGAAAAGTCATATGTGACAAACTCTCAGCTAACATCATAATCTCAGATGAAAAATTTATAGCTTTCCCTGTAAGGTCAGCAAGAGACAAGAATGCTCAGTCCCCGCATTTTGTACAACCTAGTGTGGGACATTCTAGTCCCATAGGAGATGAGATACATTCAGTGAGAATGGAAGAAATGGAATTTTTTTTTTTTTGGTCTGGGCCAACTATGATCACATGTGAAATGTTATGGTCTTTACCAGAGACACCTTTTTCCTCATCCCTTTCTCTGTCTCTGTGTCTCTCTGCATCTATCTATCTATCTATCTATCTCTCTATCTATCATCTATCTCTATCTCCATCCATACATCCCTCATCTCCATCTCGCATTGATTCTTTGACTTTTATTTTGTTGTTGTTTGTTTTGTTTTGTTTGTGAAGAAGGATCCCACTATAGCCATGGCTGGCCTGAAACTTGATATGGAGACCAGGCTTACTTTGAAGGCAGAGATCTGCCTTCTTCTGCCTCCCAAGTGCTGGAATTAAAGGTTTGTGCCACCATGCTCAGCTGAGACTCTTAGAAATAAACAAACCCAGTAAATTTGCATGATGTTATAGTAATTGTTAAAAACCAATAGCCTCTCCAGTGCCTTATTTAGTCATCATCAAAGAAGTCTCTTCTACAGCAGACAATACAAAGAACTACTGACAGACAATACCTAAACAGAGCATAAGAGACCTTGGAACACACAACTCTAAATGGGATGCTTTTACCAAATTACTCCCCTCAAAGCTCAGCAAAATGCATTACAGCTTTCAATCTAGTATTTTGATGGAACTTTTGAGTGAACGAGTGGGTTTATGATCCTTGTGCCTTCTCTTGGGGCTCTTTTACTTCTGTTAATTCGGCTTGACCAACTTCTCTGTGATGGGTGTTTTTTTAACTTATTATATTTTATTTTATTATGTCTTGTTATTGTCTCTTAGAAGCCTGTTCTTTTCTAATGAGAGACAGAAAGGGAGTGGATCCAGAGGGGAGAGGAGGTAGAGAGAATCTTGGAGGGGAAATTGTAATCAGGATATATTGCATGAGAAAAGAATCTGTTTTTAAAAGCTGGGCAGTGGTGGTACACACCTTTTATCCCAGCACTCGGGAGGCAGAGGTCTCTGAGTTCAAGGCCAACCTGTTCTACAGAGTGAATTCCAGGACAGCCAGGGATATACAGAGAAACCCTGTCTTGAAAAAACAAACAAACAAATAAACAAAAAGAATCTGTTTTTAATACAAATGGAAAATAGAAATTCCAAAAGAACATTTAGGTTTTATAGTTTGGTATATAAAATATTTATTAAGTGAGCCCGATTTAGAAATAATAGTGCTTACTCTAATCATTTTTTACATGTAATGTGACAGCACTGTGACAAATGGGGAAAGGGGGCATTCAAATGTCTATAAATTTAAATATACTAGGTAATTCTTAAAAAGAAAAAGATATTTAAAAATTAATAGCACCTCTATATGCTAGTGTTGACTCTTTGGAAACAAAAGGTAGAAAGCCATCTCTTTCACAATAGCACACACAAAAAAATCGTCAATGACATTGCTTAGTGGTAGAATTCCCACTTAGCCCACACAAGACCATGGGTTCAGTCCCCAGAAACATACACACACACACACACACACACACACACACACACACACACACACACACCCCACATACACACAGACCAAATAGAAAATAAAATCAATTTTGTGTGTTTAGGTACATGAATTTCAGTAAGGAAGTGAAAGATCTGTAGACTAAAAATGGTAAAAGCCTTACAAGAAAACTCTTCATGCTTCATAGAAATTGAAAACTAACCTAAAACTTACATGAACCCAAAAGTTCATTTACTATACTCTTTGCTCCTAAAATAAATTACTTAATAACTGATAATTTATAAACTATGTATATTTATTTGTTAGAGTTTTATAGGCTATAACCAACGAGTTCAGGTTAGGCTTTAATAAGAGGTGCCTTCCTTCCTGCTGCATGGTATTTGGCAGTGGGAAGCTGGCAAATAGCGCCTCTCTCCTTATAAAGCCAGTACCCCCACCATAACCTTAATCCTCATGACTACAACTAATACTAATTATCCTCACGCCCTTAACTCTATCCCTAAGCACATCAGTGTATAAATGTGGACATTAATTTCTAAATAAAATTAGAAGACTTAATCAAACCACAGCCAAAATCAACATTAGCAAGAGGACAAACTCAGAGGTATCACTACTGGATTTCAAAATTCTCTACAAAGTTATGGTGATAAAAATAACATGCTATTGGCATTAAAGCATGGCACATGAACTAAAAGACCAGAATAGACAGCCCAAAATAAACCCACTAACTTATGGTCAAGTTATTCACAAAAGTACCAGGAAAGTTATAATGAGAAAAGGAAAGCCTGTGCAATGACTAGTGTTGAAAATGTTGACTATCTACACACAGAAAAATGAAGTAAATTATCTTAATCCTTACCCGGGAGCAACCCCAATATGGACAGATGACGAATTATAAGAGTACCAAAGAAAAGCATATCAAGAAATGCCCCCATGACATTGATCTGTACATTGTCAGAGTAGACCCCCCAGATCACAGAAAGTATAAGACAAAATAGACCAGTGGGATAGTATAAAACCAAAAGGCTTCTGCATAGTGGAGAAGTAACCAGCGAAGTAACAATCCAGCACACGCACTAGAATAATGTGTTTGCAAATCACATACCATCAAATGGACCAATGTCCGAAATATATAAAGAAAACAAACTATTCAATAACAAGAGCACCAACAACCCCCTATTAAACATATGCTAATGACCTGGGCAGACTCAAAAGAAGATATCAGAGAAATACAGTGAAACCAGTATGAAAGGCCACTAACTACTTACCAGGTTGATCATTATCCAAAAGATGTTTTTTGTTTTGTCATTTTTTATTAGATATTTTCTTTATTTACATTTCAAATGTTATCCCTTTTCCTGGTTTCCCCTCTGAAAAACCCCTATACCATTCCCCTCTCCCCCTGCTTCTATGAGGGTGTTCCCCCCACCCACCCACCTACCCACACCCACTTCCCTGTCCTGGCATTCCCCTATACTGGGGCATGGAGCCTTCACAGGACCTAGGGCCTGTCCTCCCACTGAGTCCAACAAAGCCGTCCTCTGCTACATATGCGGCTGGAGCCATGGGTCACTACATAGGTACTCATTGGTTGGTAGTTTATTCCCTGGGACCTGTCGGGGGTCTGGACGGTTCACATTGTTGTTCCTCCTATGGGACTACAAACTTCTTGGGTCCCTTCTCTAACTCCTCCACTGGGGACCCTGTGTTCAGTTCAATGGTTGGCTGCAAGCACCCACCTCTGTATTTGTCAGGATCTGTCAGAGCCTCTCAGGAGACAGCTATATCAGGCTCCTGTCAGCAAGCACTTCTTGACCTCCAAAATAGTATCTGGATTTGGTGACTGTATATGGGATAGATCCCCAGGTGGGGCAGTCTCTGGATGACCTTTCCTTCAGTCTCTTCTCCACACTTTGTCTCTGTATCTCCTCCTGTGGGTATTTTGTTCCACCTTCTAAGAAGGACCCAAGTATCCACACTTAGGTCTTCCTTCTTCTTGAACTTCATGTGGTCTGTGGATTGAATCTTGGGTATTCTGAGCTTTTGCTATAATATCCACTTATCAGGGAGTACATACTATGTGTGTTCTTTTGTGACTGGATTACCTTACTCAGGATGATATTTTCTAGTTCCATCCATTTGCCTAAGAATTTCATGAAGTCATTGTTTTTAATAGCTGAGTAGTACTCCATTGTGTAAATGTATCCATTCCTCTGTTGAAGGACATCTGGGTTGTTTCCACCTTCTGGCTATTATAAATAAAGCTGCCATGAATATAGTGAAGCAAGTGTCCTTGTTCTATGTTGAAGCATCTTTTGGGTATATGCCCAGGAGTGCTATAGGTGAGTCCTTAGGTAGTACTATGTCCAATTTTCTGAGGAACCACCAAACTCATTTCCAGAGTGGTTGTACAAGCTTGCAATCCCACCAGCAATGGAGGAGTGTTCCTCTTTCTCCACATTCTCACCAGCATCTGCTGTCACCTGAGTTTTTGATCTTAGCCATTCTGACTGGTGTGAGGTGAAATCTCAGGGTTGCTTTGATTTGCATTTCCCTGATGACTAAGGATGTTGAACATTTATTTAGGTGCTAAGTCCACAGACATATGGAAATAGAAGAGCAGTAGATTCCTTTTGTCAATATGATAAAGTAGTATACTTTAGAAATAGTATGAAGGTGACTCATAACACATTTGAATTATTTGAGGATTCAATAATGCCATGTATGCATACGTAACCAATGGAATTGAGATTGGTAGACTGTAAAAATGTCTGCTCTCCCATGTTTAATATACTAGTAACATGTGAAGTCTAAGAAAGTTAAGACAGTCCTAGTGTCACACATTTATATTCCCACACTCTCTGAGGCAGGAAGGTCACATATTAGAGCCCAGACTGAGGTACATGGCAAACTGGAAGTAAACCTGAGCAATACAGTAAGAGTCTTTCTTCACAAACTGAAAATAAGGAAATAGATAAAATAGTCAAATGCATGGGAATAGAATATCAGGGGTTAAAGTTCAAGGTAGAGGGGGGAGAAACAGCAGTGATATGTACATTATGATTCATAAGGTAGTATACATACAACTCATAACAGTCATGAAGTAGTAACAAAAATAATTTTATTGTAAAGGGGGTTTATCACAACATGTGGAGCTGTATTAAATGGTCATAGTGTTAGAAAGGTTGAGAACCATTACTCTAGTACATAGGGGTAAAGACACATAGTACACAGGCACCAGCTTAACTTCCCCATTTCTGATATGTTGTGTAGGTGTGTTGTAGAAATTTTTAATCCCTGTCCAGGGTTTCTACCTCACCTTTGACCATTTAGTTCCAGGATAAAAGATACACACAACCTTTATATTTATAATAAGTCTTAATCAGCACTAGAGCTGGGCAGATACCTACCCTGTATGCTGTTAAAATCTATTTCCTGTCAATAATCCCACGTTGTTACTATGTTTCATTTGGGCAGCTCTTAACTCCAATTAGCCAGCCCTCAGGGCCATGTTTTCTCCACTTCTAAGTCATGGTGGCTTTTTTTCAGCACACAGAGACTTGACAACAAATGCTGCAGCTAGCTTTCTTTCTTTCTTTTTTTTTTTAAAGATTTATTTTATTTATTATATGTAAGTACACTGTAGCTGTCTTCAGACACTCCAGAAGAAGGAGCCAGATCTTGTTATGGATGGTTGTGAGCCACCATGTGGTTGCTGGGATTTGAACTTATCACCTTCGGAAGAGCAGTCGGGTGCTCTTACCCGATGAGCCATCTCACCAGCCCCTGCAGCTAGCTTTCTTAAGCCTTACAATTTTTCTAATTTTCTTGCCCCCCCAAAGGAATTCTTTGCCCCAAATCATTAGGGAGCAATTATAAAGAAGATTAAGACTGTAGTCTCAGTCCCTTAAGTTGGGGTGGATGGTTTTGATCAATTTATAAATTATTGATATGTTGTCATTTTAAGAGAAAATGACAGCCAATTATAGTTTTGAATATGGAGGAAACAAAATAGAAAAGAGCCTTTTTATTTAGACAACAAAGGGAAATGTTGAGGTTTGGTCTGTTGCTATTACTGGAATGCTGTACTCTACGCCTGAAGGTCGAGACCTATGAGCGACTTCCCTTTCACAAGCTTTGCTGTGCAAACCTTATTCCTTTATTTTTAAACTATTGGTTATACAAAATTTGCTATAGCCAATTACTGGAGGGATTAGAAATATGTGGGTTTGGAGTGACCAGGTCGAAGGAGAAAGAGGAGAGAAGGAGAAAGAGGAGAAAAGGAGGAAAAAGGAGGGAAAGAGAGGAAGCTATCACAAATGGAGATGGATAATGTGCTCATGGCCAGGAGAAACAGCAAGTATTTGGGGAACACCACTGGAAAAGCATCCAGGGCAACAGTTAGAAGAGTAGGTTAGGAGTTACTTGTCAAAGCCAAATAAAATAACCATAGTCTGAGTCTCATCTATTTGTAAGCTAGTCAGGGATAAGTTTAAATTGGCTGTACTACATAGGTGTTGTCTTGAGCAATGAGGCATTGGTATCTGTGGAAAGCAAACCGCAGCCTTTGCAGTGGCCTGAGTTGTTTGGGGATTCCCATGGGACTCATTTGGCCAATAACTCAATTAGATAGAATACAATCCCAGTATCGGAGTCTTCATTTGGGGACAAAGATGATGAGATGTCTAGTTGGGGCCCTGTCTCCTCCATTATTTGGCAATTTCATTTAGATCACTTTCACATATGTATATAGTTTAGGGAGCTTCTACTGTATTAGGTGTCCATACTACCCCTCAAATGTCCCTTAATTTTAGCTTTCGTTTCCCATGTCTCCTCCCTCATCACCCTCTTCCCTTCCCCTTCCTCACTTGATCCTCACATTCCAGCCCCAGACATATGTGTCTGAACACAGTTATTTCTAATATTTAAATATTGCCCTAAAATTTGGTAGCTTGATTGAAAACCTTTTTGTTTTCCTCTCACATATTTTTTGAGTCTCAAATTTCTTGCCAGGCAAGAATATAGACATATTGGGGAGCATGAGGGTACATACAGTAACACACAGAGACTTGGACACAGGTAGTTTGGGAAGTGATGCCAGTAAACTAGGTAGGCTAGGGATAAGGAAGAAAGCCAATTAGAGAATATAGTAAATCTGTTGTTATTGACAACAGGGGCTAACTGCCACTATGATTTACAAGGAGCATTTACAGAAGAGGCACCCATCAGTTCCTGCTTACCACTGATAGGGAGTTCCACTTGGGAGTTCCTTCCGGGGTGTTACTGCCCTGGCCCTAGTAGAGAACCAATGTAAATTCCTGTTTGTATTTACTCAAGTCCTTTGACAGAAAACAAAAACTGCAACATATTGCAAGCAAGATACTAAAGTGTGAAGCACTCTAAAGCCCAAACTGCTGACCTAGGAGCTTATAAATCAGAGATGTTGTGAGGACTGGACAGAAAGATGAGGAAAAGAGATGCTGGGAGGAGGCAAGGGTCACCCAGGGCACCCTGGGGTATAGTAGAAGCTAAATTTAGAATCTCTATTCAGGCCCAGAGGACTGAGGAGTTTAACCTGATATGTGTGTGTGTGTGTGTGTGTGTGTGTGTGTGTGTGTGTGTGTGTGTGTGTTGATTTTGGTGTGAATGGAACCGAGGAAGAAGCACACAAAACCCTATAGAAGAGACTGATGGCAGCGTTCTTACAGCTGGAAAGAAAGCTTCCTAGGAACAGTCCGGAAATTTTCTTTTGTCATTAAGACTTCAAGAAGTGAGAACCTGTGTATTCTCACAGGACCCCCCCATAACACCCAGTGACTTGACTTTGCCTGTCCATCATTCTTAGCTGCTGTGTTCCTCAGGGTTTTTCAGCACGGTTCTAACAGCTATTGTTGAGTCATTAGTACTATACTGTCAGCATAACTACCTTCTAAATTATGTAGGGTTCTTTTTTTCATAATTTGAACCTATACTGAAAATGCTTTACAATAAATCAACACAATTCATTGAAGGGATGAATCCTTGGCTGCGGTGTTGAATCTGTGGTTTTGATCTCTTTCTCTTTCCCTTGGGTCTAGCTCCTTAGCTTGTCGTACTGTCCCTTACTAACTAATGGGACACTAACCCAAACCCCTGTGCTACACAGAAGGTTCTCAAAGACAGTCTTAACCACAGAAATTAGTGGAGATGATCCAATGCCTACATATAAGCTTTAAAACAAGGGGTATAGGGAGGGCAGAATTATAGTGCCTACTGAGCACTGCTAAAGCTTTCATAAGTATGTACAGCTCACATAATTGAAGTATTATAAGCAGATCTCTGGAAGAACTGGAGCATTGAAAGACTTTCCCCTCTAGGCATCAACTAGGTTCCCATCAAGCAGGGACTCTGTCTCGTTCACGCTTTAGCTCATAGACATTAAGCAAATATTTGTGAAGTAAATGGATGGATGCATCCAGTTCTGACCGGTGGTGCTTGACAAATAGCAGTATTCAAAATGCGCTTGTTGAATGATGCATGAGATAGAAATAAATTCGTGATTTGCTGGAGGAAGGGAACCTGCACTTAACGGGACCAGCCCTTCCCTCTTCCCCATCCCCACTGGCCTTTAACAACACAGTCTTAGGTGCTCTCTGCAGCTAATCAATCAGCTTGTCCAAAGCCTCCACCTACTCCAGCAAGCTGGGGAGAGAAGCTCCCCAAAAGAGTGGTTGATAAGACCAAAGCTCTCCACTCTCTATAATAGGAAAAGGCAGAACGCTGTTGTGCGCCTAGACGAAGGATGTTTGTTGTTATTGTTATTGCTGGGCTCTTTGTTGCTTGTCGTCTGTTTGTTTTTGCTGGGAATGAACCTAGGGCCTCATACATACTTGGCAAGCATCTGTAACTGAGTCACATCGCCAGGCCCTTCCTTATAGTTTTGCTTTCTACCCATGTGGATTAAAAAAGAAAAAAAGCAAAACTGAAAATCAAGAAATTCTCATTAAGTCAGGAACAGGCTGCATCTCAGCAGCAGGATTCTGCGTGATGCTAATACTAATAAAATGGCAGGAAAGGTGCCCAGTTGGGTGGCCTTGGTTTATGCTGCAAGGCAGGGAAGGAGCAAGCCCTTTTTTTTTCTTTTTAAATAAAGCCCAGCTACTTAATAAATGCACTCCTGTTGATTAATTGTTTGGGCCAAAAATGCATACATGAAGTTCAAATTCTGAGCACATAAAATTTTCTTTGCAGTTCGCTGTACAAGCTAGCTCTCTGGCTCTGGACTGTGTCATCTTTGTCAGATATGAATTCCAATTGCTACTTAGAAAACTTATTGTCCAACAGTTTCTGAGAGGAAAAGTATATTGTGCAAACCAGACTAGCACCAGAAGAAATGACCTTTGCCTTGCCATTGTCACTGTATTTCAATGCTCTAGTCTCATCTACAAGTGAAATCAACCTCAGCATTCCTTTTTATAAAGACTTAGAATGCATTGACAATATCTCCTATCTACTAAAATACACACACACAGAGACACACACACAGACACACATACATACATAGACACACACACAGACAGACACACACAGACACACACACACACACATAGACACACACACAGACACACACACACATAGACACACACACAGACACACATAGACACACACAGACACACACAGACATACACACATAGACACACACATAGACACACACACAGACACACAGAGACACACAGAGACACACAGACATAGACACACACAGACAAACACACACATACAAAGACACACACACACAGAGACACACTCACAGACACATTTCTCAGTCAGACATGATTTTTGGAAACACAGATGCAGATGTCCATTTCTATTGCTATCTCTGTTGCTGATTCAACTTCTGACCTCCATCAATCTGCTGCTCCTCCTCGTGAAAGTGTCTCAGCATGACAGCAAGAAAGCCACTTTTATTCATGGTCTCTCAGTGTCCATGATCATGTCCAGTCAGGGACAGGTTGCCGCTGGCAGGAAGCACCCACTCTCTACCACAGTCCAACAATCAAAGCTATTTTGAACAAAAGACAGGTCAGTTTGATTCTAGATACAAGTGGACATTTCATCTTTGAATTTCTTTCTTTTCAACAACATGTAGACATAGGATTATTATAGTCACCTTCCACTCCAAAGTAACCAGATACATATGTTTCTTGCATTAACTGTCCCCACTGATCAGAGAGCATAATCTGTATCCATTAGCCTCAAGACACAGCATGTGTATTGGATCTCCAGCAACCAGATTTATAATTTTAGAAGTGGAAGAACAAGGCACAGAAAGAGATTCGGATGAACCTAGTGCCTTTTTATGATTAGAAAAAGAAAAAAAAAAGAAAGAAAGAGTTTTCTGCTATTAGCTAGTCAGAGAGGAATTCAAAAGAAAGGCTTGAAAGAGGTTATTTATGGCAGTAAATAGCCAGCTGGAGAACAAAGGTGAGGGCAAAGAAGCAGCCAGGATGCCCGTGTTCTCAGTGTATCACAGTCCTCCTCCAGTACCCCAGGAGGCAGGGGATGAGGTGGGGCAGGTAGGTAAGGAACACCTGTTCAGTAAAGGGACCTCACTTCGGTTTTGGTCAAGTAGTGAAGCAAGATAGGATAAGTGGGGAGCATAGGTAATGTAGGCCCAAAGGCAACTAATCATAGAGCTCAAGTCAGCTCGCAAATCATTAGAAGTCAACTTACTTTCAGACCTATGTCAGAAGAGTGTCTTAGTGGGGGTGGGGGCGGGGCCGGAGGAGGAAACAGCTCAAAAGATAAATCCCCCCAGGCACCATCCACACAATCAGCTTTCAGACACTGCAACAAACAGTTCCAAAATGTCTGTGTCCATTACCAATCCGCCTGCCCACAGCTTAACCACATCACGACCTAACCTGTCAGCAATGTGGTGCCTCTAGCCCTTGCAGCCTCAACCTGACTCATGAGCTGTGCATAGTTAATGAGAAGTGCACATGCACATGCATAAGTTAGCACCAGTCACAAAGCAGTATCTTGTCTGAACCCAGTCCCTTGACAATAAAGTGAACTTGTATCAGCAGACAGTCCTGCCCAGGAAGGGCCTAGAGATTAATTCTCCATTGCTGCATCCATAGTTTCTCTTTGTCGTCTCATATTATGGCAGATGTGTGAAAAGGGAAGCTTTGTGGGCATAAATGATCCACCCCATCATCCCCCAACCCCTGCCACCCCTGCCACTGTTCACAAATTAATACAGAAGCCTTCCTGTTCTGAAATCTCCAGGCCAGGCCTTTACCATGATGATGCTAGATATATGCACTTTTCCTGTCCTATCCACAAACCCAGAGCCAGGAAGAGAATCTATTCTTAAGCAGGAAGAGGATTCAGTGAAGTCTAGGCTGAGACTACTTGATCACGCCACCTGTGTGACAGCCCTGCTGGGAAGGGGAAACCTAAGATGGAAGGAGAAGAGTGAAGGAAGCCGGCTGGTACTTCCTGGAGGTGGCCAGGTCAGCCTCCCCTGAGAGTTCTGACTGCGGGAAATGGATTCCGAGGCGCCTAAGTGTGCCAAACCCCCAATTTTAAGGTGAAGAAGTCAGTAGATACTGTGTAACAGGCTTTTAATCCTTAGACTGAATATCAGACTATGACCAAATGCTGTAAGAGGCACCAAGGTTACTGTGCCTCAGCCTCTCGTAACAGGAACTATCAGCCTTCAGGGACCCAGACATGAAAGGAGAGTAGCAGATGGACAGGCCGTGGCTGTCAGGCGCTTGGTGAGGACACAGCTGGTGAGTCTCAGTATACTGCTAACTCTTAACATGGTTTCAACACTCCCTGGCGGCATCTTCCTGTGTTGGGTCCTCTGAGAGATGAGAGTTAAAGAAACCAGTCCGACTTCTCCAGAGAGGAAACTGAGGAGGGGGGCGCGCGGGGGGAGCACAAGTTGTGCTGCCTCAGAACATTTGCTGCTTACTGTCACACACGCCTTATTCCTTCTGGGCAGAGGACAAGGATTAATTCTGACTGGCACTTCAGAGGCTGTTCCACAGGAAGGTGACATCTGAGCTCCACAGATTACTATGAGCCAAGCTGTCTGAAACCTGAAATCAAATCTGGCCCTTATCCACATTTATATCCTTTCTCATAACTTCCCAGAGTGCCGCCTCTGGACTGCAGCCCCTCCACCCGTCTCTCTTCATCCAACTCACTCCTCATTCTTGATTCCGACTTGTTTTTCTAACATCGCGAAGAAGACAGCACGGGAACAAAAAAAAAAATACAAATAAGTTCAAAGCTGTTTTCATATTTATACAAAAATATGGATTTCTTGTGAAAACACTTTCCAGGTCTCTCAGGCAGAAATAACAGCTCCTTCCTTCAGTGATCCGATTGCATTTAGTATGGGTGGTGGTTACAGATCCGTCCTGGGGTGCTGTATACCTGCTTCCTTTATGTAATCTCCCACTCCTGTGTGAAGAGGTTCTGTTGACTGGCTCTTACTGAGTGCTAAGCACACCTTGGTTGAAAGATATAGAAATGAGTACATCTTCATTATATGAATATATACCCTCTGGCTGCTGTGGGCACTTACACGTGTGGCACGCGTGTGCACACACACACACACACACACACACACACACACACACACACACACACTAAATAAATAAATACATACATACATACATACATACATACATACATTATTTTTATAATCACATATGAGTCTATCTGTATTAAATGTAGAACAGAACTTAAACCATAGCACAAGAAATGAGCACTGCACTCAAAGCAAAATCGCCAGTGAAACAAACACCATGTATATGAGCTGGTTCTGATTAGCCAACATTTATAAAAAGCTTTAAATTCCACCTTAAACTTAAAACAAACCCTTCAATCTCCCTGCTAGGTAGCACCAAAACAGACTAATTTTATAGACCAATAGTCACAGAGCTTGTTTTAACAAATAAAATGAAGACTCGTAAAATGCTTTGGTCCTAGGCAGGAGAAAGGGTCAATCCTTGATTCCTAACAAAGGCCATACACCCCTTCTCAGCCATATCAGCTCTGGGAAGCTGCCAATTCTTTATCCACATGAACTCTTGTCTGAGCAGTGGCTAGGCTAAGCTAACTGCTTGCTTTCTAATCATTGGATTTTGTCTTTTCTTTACAGAAAAGACTTTAAAATGCTACATTCTTAGCCGAAGATTGCCTAGTCAGTCATCAATGGGAGGAGAGGCTCTAGATCCTGTGAAGGCCTCAGTATAGGGGAAGGCCAGGACTGGGAATGGAAGTAGGCGGGTTGGGGACCAGGGGAAGGAGGGAGAGGATAGGGGTTTTTCAGAGGAGAAACTAGGAAAGGGGATAACATTTGAAATGTAAATAAAGAAAACATCTAATAAAAAACATAAAAAAATGTGACATTCTTGTTCAGTGCAGTTTGGAGTCTGGGACTCATTTAAATATTTTAATAGTTAACCAGGCCATGAGATATCAATAATTCAGAGAGCAGATGCCTGGGAACACCAGTGTCAGTGCGTATGCATGTTTACTGACGGAAGGAGTAGCAACCATTTCTAAAATAAACGCTGAGTTGGTTCATTCTTCTATACCCAGCATCTCTGTAAGCCGAGATTTCAGGACTGAGTGCTGATGGGCCAGTTTTATGAAAAAGGTGGATGTCAACAGTATCTTAGTACCAGATAAGGCTGTGAGGACCAATCCTAAGAACAAGCCTTACATGGTTCTCATAAGCCAGATCTGGTGGCTATTTCAAATGGTTTGTTATATGCAGTTGTATTTCCTTATGAGGGCTAAGTAGTGCACTTGCACACGCGCACCTGCATGCACATGAACACACACACACACACACACACACACACACACACACACACGAGCTAAAATAAATGAAATACATTAGCACAGTGTTCTAAAGGCTACAAGTCTACGACCTGGATGTTGGAAGGCTTGATGTCTGGAGGTTTCTTTCCCTGGCTTACACAATGCCCAGGATCTTAGGACAACAGTATCCCAGGATAACAGGAGCTGGGCCACACCAGTATTTCAGATCATCAGTGGAACCTGACTGCCAAGAACTCAGACACACCTAGAATATCAGGTTCACAGGATTCCACATTCAAAGGATCACAGTGATAGCTGGACTCTGAGGAGTCCAGAATCAACTGGGATTATAAGAAGGTCAGGCTCAAATCAGATATATTGAGGTCAGCAAGCACTTAAGATAATCAGATGGCAGGAGGCAAGCATAAGAACAGAAGCAACTTGCCATCATCAGAACCAAACTCTCCCTCCATGGCAAGTCCTGGATACAACATCACACCAGAAAAGCAAGACATGGATCTAAAGTCATTCTCATGATGATGATGGAGGACTTTAAGAAGGAGATACAGGAAAACACAGGTAAACAACTAGAAGCATTTAAAGATGAAACACTTAGAGAGTTACAGGAAAACAATACCAAACAGGTGATGGAATTGAACAAAACCATAAAGGACCTAAAAACAGAAGTAGAAACAATAAAGAAAATCCAAAAGGAGATAACCCTGGAGATAGAAACCATAGGAAAGAAATCAGAAACCATAGATACGAGCATCAGCAACAGAATACAAAAGATGGAAGAGAGAATCTCAGGTGCAGAAGATTCCATAGGGATCATGGACACAACAATCAAAGAAAACACAAAATGCAAAAAGATCCTATTCAAAATATCCAGGAAATCCAGGACACAATGAGAAGACCAAAACTATGGATAATAGGAGTAGATGAGAAGGAAGACTATCAAACTAAAGGGCCAGGAAATATCTTCAACAAAATCATAGAAAAAAAATTCCCATACCTAAACAAAGAGATGCCCATAAACATACAAGAAGCCTATAGAACTCCAAATAGACTGGACCAGAAAAGAAATTCCTCCAGACACATAATAATTAGAACAACAAATGCACTAAATAAAGACAGAATATTAAAAGCAGTAAAGGAAAAAAGTCAAGTAACATATAAAGGCAGGCTTATTAGAATTACTCCAGACTTCTCACCAGAGACTATGAAAGCCAGAAGATCCTGGACAGATGTTATACAGACCCTAAGAGAACACAAATGCCAGCCCAGGCTGCTATACCCAGCAAAACTCTCAATTACCATAGATGGAGAAACCAAAGTATTCCATGACAAAAACAAATTCACACAATATCTTTCCATGAATCCAGCCCTTCAAAGAATAATAATGGGAAAACACCAATACAAGGACAGATACAAGGACAGAAACTACATCCTAGAAGAAGCAAGAAAGTAATCTTTCAACAAACCTAAAAGAAGACAGCCACAAGAACAGAATCCCAAATCTAACAACAAAAAAGACAGGAAGCAACAATTACCTTTCCTTAATATCTCTCAATATCAATGGACTCAATTACCCAATAAAAAGACATAGACTAACAGACTGGCTACACATACAGGACTCGACATTTTGCTACTTACAGGAAACACACCTCAGGAAAAAAGACAGACATTACCTCAGAGTAAAAGGCTGGAAAACTATTTTCCAAACAAACTGTCTGAAGAAACAAGCCAGAGTAGCCATTCTAATATCGAATAAAATTGACTTTCAACCCAAAGTTATCAAAAAAGACAAGAAGGGGCACTTCATACTCATCAGAGGTAAAATCCTCCAAGAGGAACTCTCGATTCTGAATATCTATGCTCAGAATGCAAGGGCAGCCACATTCATTAAAGAAACTTTAGTAAAGCTCAAAGCACACATTGCACTGCACGCAATAATAGTGGGAGACTTCAACACCCCACTCTCATCAATGGACAGATCCTGGAAACAGAAACTAAACAGAGACACAGTCAAACTAACAGACGTTATGAAACAAATGGATTTAACTGATATCTACAGAACATTTTATCCTAAAACAAAAGGATATACCTTCTTTTCAGCACTTCATGGTACCTTCTCCAAAATTGACTATATAATTGGTCACAAAATAGGCCTCAACAGATACAAAAATATAGAAATTTCCTCATGCATCCTATCAGATCACCATGGACTAAGGCTGATCTTCAATAACAACATAAATAACAGAACCCCAACATTCACGAGGAAACTGAACAACACTCTACTTAATGATACCTTGGTCAAGGAAGAAATAAAGAAAGAAATCAAGGACTTTTTAGAGTTTAATGAAAATGAAGCCACAACATACCCAAACTTATGGGACACAATGAAAGCATTCCTAAGAGGAAACTCATAGCTCTGAGTGCCTACAAAAAGAAACTGGAGAGAGCATACACTAGCAGCTTGACAGCACACATTAAAGCTCTAGAACAAAAGGAAGCAAATTCACCCAAGAGGAGTAGAAAACAGGAAATAATCAAACTCAGAGGTGAAATCAACCAAGTGGAAACAAAAAGAACTATTCAAAGAATCAACCAAACCAGGAGCTGGTTCTTTGAGAAAATCAACAAGATAGATAAACCCTTAGCCAGACTCACTAGGGGGCACAGGGACAGCATCTTAAGTAACAAAATCAGAAAAGAAAGGGGAGACATAAGAACAGATCCTGAGGAAATCCAAAACATCATCAGATCCTTCTACATAAGGCTATATTCAACAAAACTGGAAAACCTGGACAAAATGGACAAATTTCTAGACAGATACCAGGTACCAAAGTTAAATCAGGATCAGATTAATGACCTAAACACTCCTATATCCCCTAAAGATATAGAAGCAGTCATTAATAGTCTCCCAATCAAAAACAGCCCAGGGCCAGATGGGTTTAGGGCAGAGTTCTATCAGACCTTCAAAGAAGACCTAATTCCAGTTCTTCTCAAACTATTCAACAAAATAGAAACTGAAGGTACTCTTCCCAAATCACTCTATGAAGCCACAATTACGCTGATACCTAAACCACATAAAGACCCAACAAAGATAGAGAACTTCAGACAAATTTCCCTTATGAATATCGATGCAAATATACTCAATAAAATTCTCGCTAACCGAATCCAAGAACACATCAAAACGATCATACATCATAACTAAGTAGGCTTCATGCCAGCAATGCAGAGTTGGTTTAATATACGGAAATCCATCAATGTAATCCACTATATAAATAAACTCAAAGACAAAAACCACATGATTATCTCCTTAGATGCTGAGAAAGCATTTGACAAAATCCAACACCCATTCATGATGAAAGTATTGGAAAGATCAGGAATCCAAGGCCCATACCTAAATATAATAAAAGCAATCTATAGCAAACCAGTAGCCAATATCAAACTGAATGGAGAGAAGCTAGAAGCAATTGATTAAAATCAGGGACTAGACAAGTCTGCCCACTTTCTCCCTACCTATTCAATATAGTACTTGAAGTCCTAGCCAGAGCAATTCGACAACAAAAAGAGGACAAGGGGATACAAATTGGAAAGGAAGAACTCAAAATATCACTATTTGAAGATGATATGCTAGTATATAAAAGTGACCCTAAAAATTGCACCAGAGAACTCCTAAACCTAATAAACAGCTTCAGTAAGTAGCTGGATATAAAATTAACTCAAACAAATTAATGACCTTTCTCTACACAAAGGATAAACAGGCTGAGAAAGAAATTAGGGAAACAACACCCTTCACAATAGTCACAAACAATAGAAAATATCTTGGTGTGACTCTAACCAAGGAAGTGAAAAGGTCTGTATGATAAGAACTTCAAGTCTCTGAAGAAAGAAATCAAAGAAGATCTCAAAAGATGGAAGGGTCTCCCATGCTCATGGAGTGGCAGGATCAATATAGTAAAAATGGCTATCTTGCCTAAAGCAATCTACAGATTCAATGCAATTCCCATCAAAATTCCAACTCAATTCTTCACTGAGCTAGAAAGGACAATTTGCAAATTCATCTGGAATAATAAATAACCTAGGATAGCAAAAACTATTCTCAACAATAAAAGAACCTCGGCGGGAATTTCCATGCCTGACCTCAAGCTGTACTACAGAGCAATAGTAATAAAAACTGCATGGTATTGGTACAGTGACAGACAGGTAGATCAATGAAATAGAATTGAAGACCCAGAAATGAATCCACACACCTATGGTCACCTGATCTTTGACAAGGGAGCTAAAACCACCCAGTGGAAAAATGATAGCATTTTCAACAAATGGTGCTAGCACAACTGGCGGTTATCATGTAGAAGAATGCAAATTGATCCATTCTTATCTCCTTGTACTAAGGTTAAATCTAAGTGGTTCAAAGAACTCTACATAAAACCAGAGACACTGAAACTTATAGAGGAGAAAGTGGGGAAAAGCCTCGAAGATATGGGCACTGGGGAAAAATTCCTGAACAAAACAGCAATGGTTTGTGTTGTAAGATCGAGAATTAACAAATGGGACCTCATAAAGTTGCAAAGCTTCTATAAGGCAAAAGATACTGTCAATAAGACAAAAAGCACCACCAAATTGGGAAAGGATCTTTTCCAATCCTAAATCAGATAGGGGACTAATATCCAATATATATAAATAACTCAAGAAGGTGGACGCCAGAAAATCAAATAACCTCATTTAAAAATGGGACACAGAGCTAAACAAAGAATTCTCAACTGAGGAATACTGAGTGGCTGAGAAGCACTTGAAAAAATATTCAACATCCTTAATCATCAGGGAAATGCAAATCAAAAGAACCCTGAGATTCCACCTCACACCAGTCAGAATGGCTAAGATCAAAAAATTCAGGTGACAGCAGATGCTGGTGAGGATGTGGAGAAAGGGGAACACTCCTCCATTGTTGGTGGGAATGCAAGCTGGTTCAACCACTCTGGAAATCAGTCTGGCAGTTCTTCAGAAAATTTGACATAGTACTACTGGAGGATCCCACAATACCTCTCCTGGGCATATATCCAGAATATTTTTCAACTGGTAATAAGGACACTTGCTCCTCTATGTTCATAGCAGCCTTATTTATAATAGCTAGAAGCTGGAAAGTAACCAGATGTCCCTCAACAAAGGAATGGATACAGAAAATGTGGTACATATACACAATGGAGTACTACTCAGATATTAAAAACAATGAATTTATGAAATTCCTAGGTAAATGGATGGATCTGGAGAGTATCATCCTGAGTGAGGTAACCCAAGCACAAAAGAACTCACATAACATGTACTCACTGATAAGTGGATATTAGCCCAGAAACTGAGAATACTCAAAATACAATTTGCAAAACACATAAAACTCAAGAAGAATGAAGCCCAAAATGTGGACACCTTGCCCCTTCTTAGAATTAGGAACAAAACCCACATGGAAGGAGTTTCAGAGATCAAGTGTGGAGCTGAGACAAAAGGATGGACCAACCAGTGACTGCTGCAGCCAGGCATCCATCCCATAATCAGCCACCAAATGCAGATACTATTGCATATTCCAGCAAGATGCAGGTATTGGATGGAACATAGGGCTTCCAATGGAGGAGCTAGAGAAAGTTCCAAAGGATCTGAAGGGGTCTCCAACCCTATAGTTTGAACAACAATATGAACTAACCAGTACCCCCTGAGTTCATGTCTCTAGCTGCATATGTAGCAGAATATGGCCTAGTTGGCCATCATTGGGAAGAGAGGCCCCTTGGTATTGCAAACTTTATATGCCCCAGTACAGGGGAAATCCAGGGCTGATAAGTGGGAGAGGATGTGTAGGAGAGCAGGGCAGGGGGTAGAGGAGGGTATAGGGGACTTTTAGGATAGCATTTGAAATGTAAATGAAGAAAATATCTAATAAAAAATGACAAAAATACCAGTGAAAAATAACAAGGGGGTACTAAACATCACAAGGAGAAACTCCCTGCTTCTCAAGATTGTTCTCAAGATTTTAATCTAAGTTTTGTGGTTGGCAAGTTCCTGGAACAGGGTCACTGAACCGGCTAACCTACATTCTTGGTGCTTGGGGGTCTGAATTTTTCCTGGTCTTTCAGTACCACAGGTGTCTTTAATCTCTGCTTCACAGCTTATCAAGTCTGATTCTGTGTCCAGACAATTAAACCACCACAGTGCTGCCAACCTCTCTCCTCTCCTCCTATCAGAGTCACTGCACTGACTCTGCCTCTACTTCCTGTTCTCCAGGTCTTTGTTCTATGCCTCTGCTGCCCTTTCTCCTAGCTGGAGTCTTTTCCCAGCAGGAAGAGTTGGGGGCCTGACATTTGGACAGGGTAGAGATAATCGTGAGTATCTCTTACCTGGGAAGCCTCGTGTACATGACAAGACCACATCTGCTGGTTGTGTACTCTAGGCTCTGTTTTACAGGGCCCAGGCCAATTCACCTTTTCTAGAAACCCAAGCTTCAGAACCTTTTATTTTTTTAATTTATTTATTTTTGTTCTTTAATTCCTTTTTACAGTCTAGACTTCATCCCCCTCCTGATCTGCCCCTCCCCCGCCCACTGCTCCCCATTCCATACCTCCTCCCACCTGTCTCCAAGAGGATGTTCCCACACCCCCAGGACTCCCCACTCACTCCCTGGGGCCTCAAGTCTCCTGAGGGTTAGGTGCATCTTCTCTCACTGAAGCCAGTCCTCTACTGTAGAATGAGCTACAGGGCTGCTCTTTCATGATAATCCTTCCAGGAAGAGGGCTGCTGAAACATTCCGTGTGTCCCTTTGCTGAATCATGTGGATTGTCACTTTATCTATTCATGCAAAACAATAGATTTAAAGCCGCCCAACATTCTCACTTTCTATCCTTTAAATCCTTATTTTTATTTAGATACTTAGTCGTCAGAGGGAAAAATTTGTGTGCATGTGCATACGTGCTCAAATGCTTGGGCTACCATGTGTCACATGGGAAAAGACTGTGGCTTTGATGGTTTGGGGTAGCAGATGAGCAGCTAATGTGACTTTCTTCCATCATGGTTTATTTCCCTTGAGCCTACACTTCTAGCTCCACTACCAATTTATTGCTTCCTCCTTGACTAAATTTGATAACATATCACGTGCCTATAACCTAAGAGCATGCTTTCTGCTTCATAAACCGAGTCTCTGCTCCCCTATAACCCAGCTTTTCTGTTTGTGGATTTCAGGATCCAAGCTAAAGGTTTAAGTGCAGTTTTGCAATTAGATTATCTCCTTCTCCAGCCTCCAAGGGAAAAATAAAAGCAGAGACTTGAACAATAGGTTATGTTGTAGTGTGGGTTATTTGGTGTATTTACAGAACACTTAGGTGATACTGGTGTGTGGGGTGGGGATGCTAGGGAAAAGTAATTATATATGACACCTGGTCTGAATAGAAAGAACAAAGGGATTAAAGGTAGTTTCAGGATATACAAAGGGTGTGTGATTGACAGGTTACCTGTGAACCAAAGCAGCTTGAGCAGCCCTGGGAAACACTCATGGATAGCCTTGAGCAACTCAACTGCAGCAGGTCAAACATCTCATCAATGGTTAAGGTGCTGTCCCAGGGAGCATCATTTGAAGGCTTATCCAGCCTACTCAAGTGTAGGCAATGTGGACCTTCATCTAGAGCCGTGGTTCTCAACCTGTGGGTCGCAATCTGTTTTGCAAACCTCTATTTTCAAAACTATTTACACTATGGTTCTTAACAGTAGCTAAATATAATTATGAAGTAGCGCCAAAATAATTTCATAGTTGGGGGTTCCAGCATTAGGAATATTGAGAACCATTGATCTATAGAGTGCCAGGTTACACAGCAAAGAATTATACTACAAGAGTTGATGCCAGAAGGCTAGCATAAGGCATTAACTGCATCCTAAAAACAGACTTTAAAATGGAGTTTAGTGGGAAACATCCCTGGAAACTCAAGAGGTAAAGAGCAATATCATTAGTGTTAACCAAAACCGTAAATCGAACTGAACAGTATGGCATGTACTTCTCACATACATGTACCAAATTCAATCATTACAAATTACCTTTGCATGGAAAGGTAAATAGAGTGAGGTGAGTTGTATGTAGTGTGTGCCATAATCAGTGACTCCATCTGATTTCATTCTGTTCTCTTTCTCACACTCAGAGCCTGGCTGTTACCTTGCAGTCCTATGAACTTTTTATTATTATTATTATTATTATTATTATTATTATTAGTAGTAGTAGTAGTAGTAGTAGTAGTAGTAGTATATCATGATCATCATTATTATCATTATTATTATGAGCTGATTCCAGGAACCAGTATCGACCACAAACCTGGCAAGAAAGAATGCTCTGTTCTCAAGACAAGAAAACCTTGTGTCTTGACAAGTATTGCACTCCTAGAGTGGAGGGACCAGATGATCACACTCATGGTCCTGGAACATCGCTGATTCTCTCATGTAGCCTACCAATCTCCATACTATAGTCAACACTTCCCCAGAGAAGTGGAAGGAGGTACTGAGATGTTCCCCCACCCTCAATTAAGCTCAATTTATATTTCCCAACATTCTTTATCTCTCTGGTTAATTAATCTTCTTGTCAGTCTTCTAACCCTGAGTCTTGCAACAAAGAAAGAAAATTGCAAAAGGAGACTCTTTATAATATGCAATAAATAATATTAAGTGTAAGCTAGGAGTGAATGTGCCCTGAATCCTCCATCTTTCTTTTCTGCCTCCTATGGGATGCTGGATCTGCTCAGACAGACATAGGATGTTTGACTTCAGGCTTCAGCACAGCAGGAATAATGTGTCATACAAGGTACATTCCCACAGCCTGAAACATGAGAAGTATCAGATAATGTAAACTCTTCTTTTCAGTGAGATTATTTGAAGAAAAAAATCCACTGGGCAACCTAAAGCTCAAACAACTACCATTTGCAAAAACCTGAGGATTGTTTGTAATTAGAGTCCATGAAAAGGGGACCCCACAGCTAGTTAGAGCACTTCTACAGACTTGAAGAGATGGCTCAGCACTTGGCCTACCTCCTGGGTGCAGGCCCAAGTGAAGCTCCCTGACTCACTTGCAATGCGTATGAAATTGGGGGGTTCTTCCTATCTTAAAGGGAAATCAGTTAAGTGATAGTTCCTGAACCTCAAATTCACTTGATTAAAATGTTTAAGTAGCACATGCTTAGAAAGTATTGGCGTAAATACTTTGTGGGACACCAATGACTCCGACAGGCTTGTTTCAAACTGTCCAGTGACAGTAACACTGAGCATTCTATTTATCCATGAGGACCTGAACAAGTCTCTGAGTTCCTCTAAACTCTTTTTATTCATGTGTAACATGGGAGTTACTCATGGAGTCTATTTGCTGTATCTATTGGGGCTAGGCACTATAGTTCTGCATTCCAGTTTACTGTAATGGTCTCTGTCTGTTGTTAAGAGAAGTTTTCTTGATGGGACTTAGTACTAGTTATTTGTGGGACTAAAAACAAATATTTAGAATGCAGCTAGAGATTATTGTGGTTTAGTAGTGGTTATAAGTTGTCCTCAAAGACCCAAGAATTCACTAGCCCTGGGAAGTTGGTTATGGTTCTAGTACTAGGCATGATTTTCTTCTTCTTGAATGGGCCTTAAGTCCAGTTAGAGATCTGTTGGCTACCACCAAGGTATGTGTGCTCTTAGAGTTATCATGCTATACTTGTCATTAATGTGGTTCATAGGCATCATAGCTAGGTAGGACTGCTGGTTGTCTCCTCCACTGGAAGCTTGGATGGTACCTTCTGGTACCATGAAAGCTATTCCTCAGGGAGGCAGCATACAGTTCAGTTACAGTTCAGGGTTCTCTGGACCCTGTGTGTGAAGTGCATGGTGTCTTTAACAAGAGGTATTACCTTAATCTCTGCAGAGGACAACCAAGGGCATCTTATTTATTTATTTTATTAGATATTTTCTTTATTTACATTTCTAATGCTATCCCCTTTCCTAGTTTCCTCTCCAAAAATCCTTTATCTCCCCACCTCCCTGCTCCCCAACCCACCCACTCCCACTTCCTGGCCTAGGCATTCCCCTATACTGGGGCATAGAATCTTCACAGGACTAAGGGCCTCTCCTCCCATTAATGGCTAACTAGGCCATCCTCTGCTACATAAGCAGCTAGAGACACAAGTCCCACCATGTGTTTTCTTTGAGTGGTGGTTTATTCCCAGGGAGCTCTGGGGGTACTGGTTAGTTCATATTGTTGTATCTCCTATAGGGCTGCAAGCCCCTTCAACTCCTTGGGTACTTTCTCTAGCTCTTTCATTGGGGACCCTGTGCTCCATCTAATGGGTGTCTGTGAGCATCTACTTCTGTATTTGTCAGGCACTGGCAGAGCCTCACAGGAGACAACTATATCAGGCTCATCCAAGGGCATTTTAATGGTAGTGTTCACTATCATATATCCCCAGTAGAGTCTGTCTTGAAAGGACACAATTAATCAAGAGAGGACAAGTGGAAGTGGATAACAAACTCTGCCCATCGTATATTAGTTAATAAGAAATCTAATGGTCTAACATATGTCTCTAGTGGAATTATTTATTATAAAGTGTAAAGGTGTTCCTGAGAAAAATTAAGTTATAAGAAATGTTAGTGGTGAGGGTGTTCACTATCTTTCAATGACACAGAAATCAACTGCTTCAGTTTCATTGAGATTAAAGGATTGCCCTTCAACACTAATTACACAATCTCAGCAGAGTGAGGTTCAAAGAGCACCAGGAGTGAGGAGCCCATGGAAACTCTGCTTTGGATGAAGTGCTGTGTCTGCTCTGGGCACCCTGCCCAGAACAGTGCATTGCTTAGCTCATTTCTGAAACCATTCTTTAGCCCCTCCTTGAATTTCCTCAGACTCCTAGCAGCTGACAACATCCTATCCTCTGTGGAAACCTTGTAGTCTTCTCTGTCAACTCCCTGCCCTGGGATTTATTTTCTTCAAATGTGGTTCCCATTTCCCTTTCCAGTGGTTTTTCTGTCATCTGCAAATACCCTATGGTGATCCTTGATTATGAAAGAGAGTCACAGGGAACCAGGACTGAAATGCAGATCTCCTGTAAGCTGTAAAGACTGCTGATTGATGGCCTTGCTATATGACCAGCTTCTCAAGTCCTGTTCTCTAGATGGTCAAAGACTGGTTTGGTAGGGAATAGATCCATAGTATTAATGTGTTGGAAGCTATGCCTTTCACTGTGGAAGAGGTCAAAGAAACAAATGAGAAAGGGTAGAAAATACACAGATACAGAGCCTGACACGAACACTAATCACTAGCTCTCTTTGTCATTCTATTTAGTAATAGCAGAAGTAGATGAAGATACATAGACCATGCCAGCTGAGTCCCTCCCACTTACACTTGGGCTGTTTGTGGCCTTCAGGTACAGCACAGATGGTTTTCCGTTGGCCCAGTCTTCCTTTAATTCTGTATTGTACATCTGCTCATAACTCCATTTGGGGAGAATAAATATGGTTTGGCAAATAAAATTGAATAAATAAATACATATATATGTATATGTCACACAAAGATAAATAGACAGAAACAGAGTCAAGAAGGGTGAAGATATCATAATGTATCATTCTGTACATTAGCCTACTCTACTAGTGTTGTGTTTATAAAAATATAAAGAGAGGGGTGGGCTATGTTCTATGAAGGTGTAGTAAGGTATGAGGGAAGGGGGTGCCTCAGTGGGCCCATGCTAAGGCATCCCTTACCCCTGAGGGACCAGCCACATGACCATACAGTGTAGAATAGAATTTATTAAGGGCATGGGGAGGGAGTTAAGAGGGTAGTAGAGGCAGAGAAAGGCAGAGAGAAAGAGAGAGAGAGAGAGAGAGAGAGAGAGAGAGAGAGAGAGTAGAGAAGTAGAGGCCATCGGTGAGCATGTGGAGAGAGGGGGGAAAGGGAATGGTGGTGAGGGGGAAGGGAAGCAGAGAAAGAGCAAGAGAAAGCAAGAGAGCAAGAGAGCAAGAGAGGGAGGAGGGGGCAAGCAGCCCCTTTTGGCCCACCTGTGAATGCTGGCTAATCAGCAGTGGACAAGTATCCATGTGATTAGCAGAGAAAACCTAAATGCTTCTAATGGCTCTGAAATTCCTTTGGAAGAGGCCTCAGCCTGTCTACCTTGACTTTCTTTCATATAGCATTTCAAAAACACAAGAAAAGTAGCTTAAGTTAGTTACTGCTAAACCTGACATAGGTCAAGCATCTATATGTGAGTCTCTTATGAATTCTGGGGGGGGAAAGCTGATTGAATGTATGTATGTATGTATGTATGTATGTATGTATGTATGTATGTATCTATCTATCTATCTATCTATCTATCTATCTATCTCTATCTTTCTATCTATCTATCTCTATCTATCTATCTATCTATCTATCTATCTATCTATCTATCTATCTATCTATCTATCTCTTTGTATCTATCTATCATAATTCAAAAGTTTGTCCAGGCTCCATGTAAAGTAGCTTTGCTTTCAAGACCTTGTGTAAGTCACTGGCCCAATCCTTTCGAGAAGCACACTGAATTGTTCTCCATTTCTAAAGGAAAAGAGGGCAGGGAAGATGTGGAGGGTCATATGCATTCTGGGGGAGAACACAGGCCTTAGATAAATGCTCATAAGGCAAGCATGATCACAGAAACTCATGAGGGAAATCCATAGATCCATGTGACTTACAGACAGCGTCCCAACAGGCTGCCTCTTCTAGAGTCCTAACCGCATGTCCCCAGCTGCTGAAGTGCTCCTTTCACTAACCTTTAGAATGGCCCAAACATCAATGGTGATGATATTGGTCAGGTCTTCTCTGGTCTTTCTCAGGCTTCAGATTTCTGTTGATTCTCCAGTCTCTCCTGCCACATAGACCAATGCTCGCTCGGCTTCCACAATGCTCATCCCTCTTTTTAACCTTCGTCATATATGGAAGGAGCCAAGCTCACTGTGGGCTGGTACTGTGGCCTCTTTCTTTCTTGGGTGTCCTTTGGATTTATTCATCTGCTGGCTAATGAAGAGGAAACCATCATGAGGAAAGTTAGATTTGCTAAGTTTCTCGTGTGCTTTCATGCTTGAGGTTGCCCTTGTGTGCACGCCTTCCTCATTCAATGGGACACTAGCAGAGTAGGGATCCAGGGTGGCGCGTTCCTTAGGACCCAGGGTGGCGCGTTCCTTAGGACCCAGGGTGGCACGTTCCTTAGGACCCAGGGTGGCGCGTTCCTTAGGACCCAGGGTGGCGCTTTCCTTAGGACCCAGGGTGGCGCGTTCCTTAGGTCATTCAGAGACAGGTTCCCTTACTTCACCTTTGGATTTTTTCTGTGGAATAGTTGGTTGCCAGATGGATCTTTTCTTTGTACAAAGGAACTTTTTTCTTTTGCCAGCTGCTTAAATAACTCTTTAATTTTGGATTTCTATAATTTGACTAGAATATATTCCAATGTCAAACTCATAGAATCAGGCTTGCCCAGAATCTTGTCTCTCTTGTTTATCAGATCTGATTTCTGCAGTCCCTCCCCTGCTCCCACCCATTTTTCTCTCCCATTTGTGAATGTTGCCCTTTGGATGCTCCAGGTGGATGGTTCCTTGTCCGTTTCATGTTGATTTCCCTGAAGCTAGTTTGGGAATAATATGCCATCCTTGTCAGACTTTACTGTGAATACCAAGCTGGTCATGTCTTTTCAGTTTGTTTTTGAGATTCTATTTTAATTAGAACATTCTCCCTTTCCTTTCCTCCCTCCAAACCCTCTCATAACCTTCCCCCCTGCCTCCCTCTCATTCAAATTCATGTCCTCTTTTGTCATCAATTGTTACTGCATGCATCTATGTATTCTATATACATGTACATATACATACACATACATATACACACATATATGCAAAGTATTGCCTGTTGAATCCATATAGTGTATTTATACTGTTATATTTATGTTGTCAGGGTTGACCATTTGTCACTGGACAATCATTTAGTGTTTCCTTCCCTTGAAAGGGCCACCTCTCTACTTTCCTCAGATGCCTGTAGTTCTTTGTCAAGGGCTGGTACCCCCTGGGCTTTTCCCAGCTGTTTGGTTTTTCACTGGTATCATCCGTGTTCAGCTCACATCTGGGAGGCCATGTTTCTGATTCTTTACTGGTGTTGTTTCACATGTTTCTAGGAGACACAAGGTCACAGAAAAGTCCCTGATCCTCTGGTCCTTATGATCTTCCCTTCCCCTCTTCTGTGACGTTCCCTGAGCCTTAGGTGTGGGTGTAAGCTTGTCATTCACAGAGACTGAGGTAAGACTGTGCTGTCTATAGAGATCTTAGTTGATCATTAACTTTGTACTTTCAGTGTTTAATCCTTACGTCATTTTCTGATTTTAAATCCCCTATAAACTGCACAGTTTCATCAAGATAATTTTAAGCTCTTTATAATTGAGGCCATATTACATGCTCTTTTGCAAGGTTCCTGTAAAGATCGAGTGATATACATTGCTTTCATTCTTGCATTCAACATCTTTTAAAACATATTATTTTTACACTTTAAATCTCACCTTCTAATCCCAAAGTTATAATATCCTTTCCTTCTTTCAGTCATTTCCATATTTGTGTCGTTCTATTCTTCTACAACTGTTTTCTTTCTTGAATTTACTGTAACTGGTAAGGCATTCACCCAGGGTTTATCTTGGACTCCCTAATCTTTTCAGAAGCTAGATAAAGTTAATATCACAGATTCCTTGATCACATAGTTTTTCTTCCTTTATAATGACATATCCTACATTCATTATTCTGTTTCAATATCTCCAAATAAACTGACATTTTAAAAAAGGAACAGGTAGATGAGAAAAATGGCTTTAGTGGTTCAGCGCACTTCTCTGCAGAGGACCAGAGTTCAATTCCAAGCACTCATTGGGCAGCTCACAACCACTTATAACTCCAGCTCTAGAAAATCTTATGCCTTCTTCTGGACTTCAGGTACACACACATATGAGGTTGGTCTTGTTTAATTGTTATTATTATTATTATTATTATTATTATTATTATTATTATTATTACTACTCAGAAAGACCAGGTATACATGGTTAATTTTCTTTGTTGACTTGACTGGATTTAGAATCACTTAGGAAATATCTATGCATCTATGAGGGGATTTCAGAAAGCTTTAAGTAGGAGAAAAGGAATCAGTTTGAATGTGGCAGCACCTTCCCATGGGCTGGAGTCCAGAACTGAATACAAAGGACAAAGAGAAAGTGGTCCCCAACCTTTTTTCTGTTTCTGTCTCCAAACTGAAGATGCAATGTGAGTAGCTGCCTCAGGTTCCTGCAGCCTTGTGTCCCCTTCCAGGAAGGACTAGATCCCTTCAAAATGGGAGGGAACATAAACTCTTCAGTTTATTCTTTTGGGAAATTGATCCTATAACAAGAAAAGTAACTAACACAAGGCTCAACCACAGCTTAGTGAGTGTTGATGTGTCTGGAATATATCTTAATAATAATAGAGACAATAATATGTGCTTCATCACTCCTCCATATAACCAGGGCTCTAACCATCTGGTTGATGTATCTTTCTGGATTTACTCTTAGTAGCTCCCCAGATCTCTAAGCATAGAGCTCATGATGTTTTATCCTCTTTTACCATTATCTTTTCTCTGTATTTCCCTGTGCAACACAGGTAGCCAGCTTATGGCTTTGCCATCTTCCCAACACTGAGGTACCCTTCATAATTTATGAACCACAAAAAAAAATCTTTTAAAATAAATAAGTAAAAGTAGTATTATCTTCTAAAATTATCTTTCCTATCATTTCTAGGATATTTATGGAAGATCTTATGATTTTTTTAAATTAAAACTAAAAGTCAACCTATGTTCCATTAAGATAGGCAAGGAGAGACTCAGTGGGCTTTACAGTTATTTACACTTAGGGTTCTGCAATGCTGACACTGAGCTAAATAGAAACTGCCAATAACTCAACAGAGATGTTGCAAATCAACGTAGAGCTGAGACTGTTCACTTAGTCCCTTCACTGGAAATATTCCCAGGGCCTCCTGAGTTTTGTTTTATTTTAAGTCCAGGTTTTATGAGTGCAGAATTAAAATATGCTAGTTCCAAAATACCAAAAAGCATTTGGTCACAGTGTGTTGCTAGTTTGAAGCCCCCCCCCCCCCAGTTGGCTTTATTCTAGTGAGCACGGAGTTGTGACCTCCAAAGATGACTGTGGCAGTCTCTGAATAACCTTTGCAACCAGTTTTCCTTTTACTTAAAAGACAACATGGGACAAGCACACTAATCATTTGTACAGAGTCATCCCTGAAAACATACAAAAGTAGCATTATATGTGTTGTGTTTTTTTTAAAGATAAGGGAAGAGAGAATGTTTAGTAGATGTGCGGTCAGGTGTAGGGGAAGGGGGTGCCTCTGCAGGCCCATGCTGAGACATCCCTTCCCTGTGAGGGACTGGTACAGTATAGAATAGAGTTTATTCAGGGCATGGAGAGGGGAGTTGAGAAGGTAATAGAGACAGAGAAAGGCAGAGAGAGAGAAAGGGAGAGTAGAGGAGTAGATGCTGACCATGAACACGTGGAGAGAGGGGGGATGGGGAAAATGGGGGAGCAGGATAAGAGGACAGAGGGAGAGCAAGAAGGCAAAAGAGAGAGGAGGGGGCAAGCAACCCCTTCTATAGTGCATCAGACACACCTGGCTGTTGCCAAGTAACTGTGGGGTGGAGCCTAGACAAATGCTAACCATATGGGCTTAATCAGCTATGTTTGGGGATATAAATATGTATAATATACAAATACATATGTGCATGCAATAATAGATCATTATTCAGTCTCACGCGTATTCTCTGCAGGACACACTTTCTCAATATTTTCAATATGGTCCGCCTGAGATCATTGAAATCTTCATGCTTTGGCTTCATTTCATGAAACAATTCCTTTCTGAGTTCCCCTTGCCCTCTCAAGTTGTGCTAAAAAAGGAAAGCAAAGGTCTCCAATGACTATTCCAGCTTATCACACCCCCTCCCCCATCTCCCTTCTAGGAATTACTACCTTAGAGCTCAAGGAAGTCACATCCCACTTTAGGCAAGGATTAGTTCCCCTCACTTGCCCCAGGCTTTCATAGAAGCAGTGTGTTGTCCACATTTCTGCTAATAGTCCACATGGTCGTAGTCTCTTTTTTCTAATATGCACCTCAAACTGCTGTAAACTCTACCTATTATCCACATCCAAAACCACATCTGTCTTATTAGGTTTTGGTCTGACTATAGACACAAGTTTAGGACAGACAGAAATCATTCTATAATACAGAATAGAGCTGAAGTGTGAGCATTACTGGTATGTGACCTTGGGCAATGCATACACTAATTTTTAGAGTCTCAATATTATTTTAACTTTCTTACATATATTAACTCACTTTGCTCTTTCTCTCTCACACACAAAAAGAAACCATAGAAACATAAGGAAAGAATAGGAACCCTCCTTACAGGGTTACAAAATGTTTCAGACTAGGAGATAGGAATACTGTCAATTGAAGTGCCTTACTAAGGTCACACAATGAAAAGGATTGTGATGGAGTAACCCTGACCTAGACTCAGCTGGCCAACTCTTCTTTCCCTTTGTGATGTTCATGAAGTGTTCCTCTCATACTGTGTGTGAAGACCACCTAAATAAGCCAGAAATCCCCACCAGTCCACCACAGAAATCTTATGTTATACATAGGATGCCCAGAATATCTACACACACAAAAAAAAACAGCATAATCAACAAATATGCCACAAGGCACATCCACCCAGATTAAGCTGTGTCTAGCATCAGTAATGTCCTGACACGGAATATACTCTTGGAAAAATGAATGGTAATCCTTTCGTCCTTCACCTTACTGCCCAGTTAGGAGCTTTTGTCATATTCCTTCAGCATCCATGCTTCAGTTCTCCATGACATTAGCCAATGTCATTTCCCCTGTACCTTTCTTCAGAGTCTGTCGCAGCTAACAGTAGTGATCCTTTAGGCTACAGCTCTCAAATGAAGTCAATTTACTCTCCATGAGTATATTCTCAATGCATTCAGCGATTTTCATTTATTACAGTCATGGGGAGTATGACGGATACCCAGAGTGTTGATATCAGGGATGATGTAAAATATTCCATAATGCTTCAGGAGCACAGTTTGTCCTCCCACCATGAATTGCCCAGGCTGAAATGTTGGTATCACTAAGGTTTGAGCCTGCTTGGCAGGAAGACTGTATTCAGCACATGGTGGGATGTCAGCAACCCAAGCATGAGGAACAAGGTTGTGGAAGTACCCTTCACTATACATACTTCTACTTCTCTCCACTGCTTGGCAGATGAACATGACCATGTGCAAAATTGTGCTTGGCTAAGTAATGAGACATGACTTCTGTCTGGATAAATATCTTGATTTGTTTTTCTTCTCAGTACGTAATTTTTTTTTTGGTGATGATCCATCTGAATTTTTACAGATTCCAAATTCCCAGCCTCTAGATTCCATTTGTATTGGAAAGCTTTTATTCCTAAAAATGTCACTGAACTCTAAAATTACTGAGGTTAATATTATCTTGTGAAATAGAATGTAACTTTGAATGGTTATTTGGTATAAAATTAAGCATGCAGGCTTAGTAATGTTGTTATTTTTAATACTATCATGAGCCAACAAGAATAATCTAGTTTATTTTAATGTCAGCAGTAACACTAAAGATGGTTGACTTTAGTTTTACACTGACCAGTAAAGCATTCATGAGAACTCCAGATGATCCTGTATAGAAATCCCCTTTCTTCCCTCCACATTACCTGTACTCTCTTGCACGCTGTACACCGTGCCTTTGAGGTAGGTTTGTTTCAAAATGAATGCCCCAAGTTCTGACTTCTAGTTATATTGTGTGCTGCTTTATCAATCAGATATGTATACCTTGAATATCTAGCCAGATCTTGTCTTAATCTCAGCACTTCATTAAACTGCCCAAAGCCAACTCCTCTTAGTGAACCTTCCTGGTAGCAGTGGTATCATGATCACCCACACCATAAATGTCCTAGGCTTCTTCAAACTCTACTTTTTATGCTTAACCTCTTTACCAAATCCAACTCTACATCCTTACAACACAAGCACGCTGTTTATGGCCTAGCTCTCTTTCTTTAAAAATTACATTGTACCAGCCATGCTAAACCCATACCTCTAGCTTGTGAAAATGTAAATCCATTTTAAAGAGGAAAGCTGAAGGAGATGCCAGTGTAGGTTCCCCAGCTACTGGAAAGCAGCTGCCCATGGAAATATTTCTCCTAAGGTGAAGGCACAGAAGCTGATACAAGTGTGGTCCAGGCTCTATAGAACACTGCCAGGAGAACTTACTCCATATAGTGTGAGTTTTACAGACGTGTGATGCAAGATTCAGGGTATCATTTGTTTTTATGGAGTTCGCGCGCGTGTGTGTGTGTGTGTGTGTGTGTGTGTGTGTGTGTGTGTACATCTATATGCATTTATTGTCATTTTTTGCCTCTTTTTCTTGTTTGGTTATTTTGCACTACTCTGATTTGTTTGGTTTTGCATAATCATATTATGGTTAATTTTATTGTTATCCTTTAGATGCTGACAGAAAGGGTGTGAAGCAGGATAAGTGGGGTTGTGGGGAGAAACTGAGATGAGCAGTGGGAGACAAAACCATAATTAGAAAATAGTATATAAAATATATTTTTAATAAAAGAAAATAAATATTTGAGAGAGCCACCAAGGCCAGGCAATAGATAACAGGATTAGATTCTCTACAAGGAGAATCTAAGAAGATATTGCATGAAGCTGAGAAGGTGAGACAAAGTTTCAATGAAGAGCCCAGGATGCTGGAGGTACCAGGACTGGAGAATTTCTGTTGAGGAAAACTGCAAGCATGGAGAGAAACCAGCCCCAAAAGAACTGTGTGTATGAGGACCACAGAGCTGGAGCAGTGGAGAGCTACTCAAGCCCTTGGGATGCCAGATAATTCCACATGAGGTCCCGATGCCAGACATGGAGCCGAAGGATTTGGTGCTTTCCTTGTTTTGGTCTTATCATTCTTTATTATGTCCAAATTCCTCTCCATTGGAATGGTTTTGGATGCTTACTCTGTATAATTATATGTTAGAAGTATGTAGGGCTTTTAAACATATCTTTGTCATAATTAAGAGAATGTTTTGAATCTCCATGTAGACTTAGATTTTGGATTTTGAAGTGTTGGGACTGTTGACATTTATGGGTTCTTACAGAGATAGACTGAATGTATTTTGAGGAGAAATGAAAGCTTAGGAGGCAGAGGTGAAATGTTACAGTTTGAAGTGATGTGTGACATGCCAAACTGATGGGAGGTGGAGTTGTTTATCTTGGTTGTCAAGTTGATAGGATTTAGGATTAATATGGAAACAAATCTCTGGGTACATCTGTAAGGGTTTTTTTCTAGATTATACTTCAGAATGGAATGATCTACCTTAAATGTGTATGGCACCATTCCATGGATTAGCTCCTGGAGTACATAAAGAGGACAAAGCTAGCTGAATACACGCATTCATCACTCTGTTTCCTGACAGTAGATGCAACTAGTGGCCTCACGCTTGAACTGTAAGTCAAAACAAACCCTTTCTTCAATTGCTTTGGTCGTATAGTTTTATCATAGCAATAAAGAAAATAAATGTTAGTACTATAAATATTATAGGCAGGAGAAAAGGGTGGTAATAGAGGGTATGAGGAATATGTTAAAATATACTCATATAGGGAGGCAGAGGCAAGCAAATTTCTGAGTTCGAGGCCAGCCTGGTCTACAGAGTGAGTTCCAGGACAGCCAGGGCTTTACAGAGAAACTCTGTCTCAAAAAACAAAACAAAAAAATTAATAGAATACTATGCAAAATTAAAAATAATAAAAGGCTAAATTCTGACAGCTCTAGACTTTGAGAGCTATACAGTTTGTTTATTCTAATTCTCATATGCTATGAGCATGTACCATATTTTGCATATTCTATTGTCACTAGTGCCTAATTCATTATAATTTATAAACTAAAATTATGAAAACTAAAGATAGAAAATAGTAATTTAATGCTTCTATATAGGCTCTTGTTCATCTTCCAGTTTTACTGTTAACTTCCCAGCATACTTTGCCATAGAGAAAAACAAAGATTCTTCATGTACATCGCAGTTCAAACGTTGTAGCAACTAGGTGCTCATAGGATAAATCTGCAGATCTACTTCCTCAGAGGCAAACAGGGTTATTTAGCTGTATATTTCAATGCCAGATTGAGAATAAGCATTCAATATGTATTTCTTCAATGGACGAACATAATGTCAGTAACAGCTTTGATAGCAAATGAGAATTTGATGGAAACTCTCTATCTTATTTTATATTCCTCAAGCTTAAAATCTGGGGTCCAACCTCACCTGTTGTTTCTCCTTGATGAAATATTGATATCAAATGTCCAAGATCTAACTTCATGGCCTTTATTTCAGAGTCTGAATGAATCTTTGCTTGTGAACAACTCAAATGCCTGTCTCTTTCAAATATAGATGTATTAGATAATACTCTCTCCAACCAGTGATCACCAGAAAAGTCAGGAGGAAAACCCAGGTAGGAAATGGAACAGAATAGGCTATGGGTTGGAAAGATGGCTCGGTGGTCATGTGCTCATATTGCTCTTCCTGGACACCTGAGTTCACTTCCTAGCATCCATATCAAACAGCCTACAACTGTCTATAAACCCAGCTCAAGAAGGATCACATATCTACCTCTGACCTCTCTGGGCACATGCACTCATGTGGATGTACCCCCTACACACACACACACACGCACACACACACACACACACACACACAATTAAAATAGTAGAAATAGTTGTTTTAAAAAAGAAAATAGATTACATTTCAAAATGGGTATCTGATATGGTGATGTAGCAGCTGGAAAGCACTGGTGAGAGGGGATGGCTGAGTGACAGGTAGCACTGTCATCTTGTCTGGTAAAAAGGAAGGACTGAAGTGGTAAAGAAAGAGCTAACAATGGTTCATGATTGGTAGCTTGGATCACATGGGAAGCAGGACTGGATGTGCCCCAGGCAAGCCCTCTAGATCCGGTGGAATACAGACACTCTAATCCGTGTCATCTTCAGCGGATGTGCTGTCATGGAGACCATAATTGGTTTATTTAGCTCACCCAAGCACATGGCACTGGGGACCTTCAGTCTATGCAGTAGGCAAACAAAAGAAATTAACTAGAGCTGTAGATGCCAAAGGGCTAGCACCAGGTATCAAGGGTCTTAAAGATAGGTTTTTAAATGGAGTGTATAGGAAGACATCTGAAAGTCAGAATAATGTCCTTAGTGTTAATAAAACACTAGCTGAACAAAACCAATGAGACAGGAAAACCGTTGTTTGTTTGTTTGTTTGTTTGTTTTGTTTTTGTGTGTGAATTCTTAGTTTCATTAATACAAGAATTTACAAATTCATTCAGAAAGAAACTCAAAGACCACTATAATAGAGTTTAAGAGAAATCTAATGAGGCAGACCAGAGGAATATCTTAGCAGTTGCTGGAAAGTAAGAGGAGATGGAAGGGAAAGTCATGCTTTTTAGGTTGGACATGGAGGTTGACAAGCGACTACAGGAAGGGAGGTAGAAGCTTCAGAGAAACCAAGAGAAAACTCAGAGTACCCAGAAAATGGGCTAGGGTCTGAGTGCCCAGGAAAGTATGCTAAGGCTCTGGCTAGACTCTGTATAAGAATAGATGGCAAGAAGTAGAACAATTTGTTCTTCAGTTAGAGCAGAGACACAGACAGGCTTAGCTGTGGAGACCTGTACTGGGAACAGGAGCTTCTGGGAGGTAGAAGTGCATTATCTCTCAAAGGGGCCTCTGCCAAGGACACTTTCAGAGGTTTTCTGGTCAGTTCTCTGTTCCAAACCTGCTAGCCACTTTCTACCTCCTGCTCTCCTTATGATCTTACGTCTCCATGATCATCCCTCAAGGCCTGGAAGTCAACGTATTTGGAGACCCTAAACTCTTTTCTGACCCAACTACAGCCCATCTTCTAAATGATTTTGTAGTTTCAGTCCTGAAAGTGAGGACTTATGGGGTTAGAGGCCATGTGGCTTCCAAGCAGTTGTTTGTTTAGGAGGGGAGGTAAAGAGGACCCAGGTGCCGAGCACCCTTTCCCCCAATTTCTGGATTCCTGGACTCCAACAAGGACAAGGGTCAAACCTGCTCACTTTTTCCTGGTCCCTGCCAGTTCTCCACAGATGGAGGCTTTGTGTGTGTGTGTGTGTGTGTGTGTGTGTGTGTGTGTGTGTGTTGTGGGGAGGACTTCTCCAAACTGACCAAAAAATGTGTTTTGTTTTGTTTTTGGATTTTATTGCCATGCTTGTTGTTTTTAATCAATTGCTTTGTCCCTGATCACAGAACACAGAATTCTTCAAGAGCAATGCTCCTACAAAGGGGGTCAGACCCATGGTCTGTGCTCAGGACTCTGTTTCTGGCTCTGGACACAACTAACAACTCCCAAGATCTCTCTAGAAATGCTGTTTCTGTTCTCTAAGACCTTCCTTCCATTGCCTTACCTGCAAAACACTTTGTACTCTCCTGTTCCTCAGAAAGAACTTAAAACTATCTTCTCTTCAACCACTTTCTGCCAGAGATTGACTTTCGTTTGGCCTTTGCCATCCTTAGCTATGGACACTAAAACACTATCTTCCTTTCAATTTGGTTTTGGGGCACCCTGGAAATACCCTGTTCTTCCTCCTTCGTCACTGGAAGTGCCATTACAGTCATCTCTGAGTTGTAGGTCTCCTGAATACTATGCACTGTTGGTTAATGGTCTTTGAGTGTGACCAACCCAGCCAGTCCTTTTCTGTCCAGATAGTTTTTAAAGGGCTGGCTTGTTTGGGTTCTGGAATGTGGTGTTAATGATTGAGTAGCCTTCAGTGTGGATTAGAACAAAGCAAGCAGAAAAGAAGGAATAGGAAGCAGAAATACCACACTCAAATCAAGTAAAGCAAGTCCCTGGCTGTTTGCAACTCTACTTCTCAATAACAACAAAAATCTCTGAAGTGCACATAGAAGAATCCAGCTGAGTCTCTGATAATTGGACTTGTGCTGTTATAGTCTTCACGAATGACGATGTAACCTGCCTGGCTGGCAGAAATGGGAATATGCTAATGATACACACGTGTCCATTTCTTGACTCTCAGACTGTTAAAGCAATGGTGCTCAGGGATTTAGAATTCCATCAGGAATCTCTTTCTGGGAGAAGAAACAGCTGCCTGCTCTGGGGGAAGGCAGAGAAGGAATCTGCAGCCAATAGAGCACATTTTCTGCTTGTGAGAGAATGTTATCGTAAGACCAGCCTTGCTGGAGAGTCTGGATAAGACACTGGTTCACTTTATGACTTATATATCTCATATATCTTGTCTTCTATTTAAGCTTAAACCTCATGCCAGGCCCTTGCAAATAGACTTGAGGGCTGGTTGAATGTCTTTGTCCTTCTGCCCAGTGTTGAATATATTTCCCTTTCTGCTGTTCACTGTTAGCTTAGCTCTTTTGTTGTGCTTAGTGAGAACAAGTGGCCAAACCTGGCTCCTTGGGGCACAGTCACTTTCACTTAGGGCCAATAGACTAGGCAGTCAACCTTTGGACCAATCTGCTTTTAAGTCATCTTTATTGGAGTCCCATTAAAATTCCATTGGGGGAGAGGGAGGCGTTTCCTTAGCCAAAACAAAACACATGAAAACACATGTTGTAAATAAAAGATGCAGATAACATCTCCATCATTCTTTCTTCCACATATTTCCTTTTTGACCCAGATATCACCTCACGAATTTGTCATGAGATTTAGAGATCCTCTATATTTTAGTTTTCAAAACTACCTTTTTGTTTTCGAGAAAGGTCATGCTTTAATTAGCCCATCATTTGCACTAGGAAGAAGAGGTATTCCAAGATACTTGAATTCAAGCTGTGTTAGGCTAACTAGAACAGGCACAGCTTCTGAAATATGTCAGTGGGGTCCAAGCGTATGCTCACTCTGCTTCCTCTGAGTCTTCTCCTAGGTTAATTGACAAGGTGAAGGGGGAAAGCCTATCCCTGTACAGAGGTTCCACAAGTCAGCCTGAGATGCTTACGCTGTTTCCATTCAGCTCTTGGAGATTGCTTCCTGAGTACTTTTAGCATTTTACCTCAAATCCCAGCTTAACTAGCACAGAATTTAAACATATTTAGTTCCAGAATATTTAATATTGATTATGTTACTATAATCTTAGACACCGATGCCTGCCTGTTATGGTTATAGATTTTTATTCTTCTGGAGCTGTAAGTCCAAATAAATCCTGCTAAGTGCCTTGGTTGTGGAGTTTTATCACAACAATATTCTGTAGCACACAGAAAGTCATTCCATCTCTATATCAGTGGGAAATGCTTAGTGAATGTTCAGTAACTTGTTTCCTGAATGCATCAATCAATATGTGAATGCCTACCCAACTTTCTAATAGGACACAGAGTGGTCTGTGTCCTAGTCTTATCTATGTTGCTGTGTTAAATAAATTATGATGAGTAGTAAGTTAGGGGAGGAAAGGGTTTCTAGATTATAATTTATAGATTTCAGTCCATGGACAAGAAATCAGGGTGAGACTGCAAAGAATATGAAGCAGAAACCATAGAAAAATATTGCTGGCTAGCTCAGTCATGAGCTTATGCTTAGCCAGCTTTCTTATATAGTCTAGAGCCACCATCCTAGAGAATGGTGTCACCCATAGGGTGTTGGGGCTTCCTACATCAACCTATAAGCAAGACAGTTTTCCCCAAAGACATGCTCACAAGCCAATAGGATCTAAGCAATTCCTTATTTCAGGTTTTGCTCTCAGATGACTCTAGGTTGTAGGAATTAAACCCTCCTAGGACATCAGGGACAAGAAAGGCCCAGTGCTCCTTTGCTAACTACCCCCATTTCTTTTAGGCACCATTTCTGGGCTTATTTAATGCACATCAATTGGGAACCCTTCATGACAGAAATGTTCATTCATGACAGAGAAAATCACACCTAACCCTTCACCATACCATTTGCCTCATCATCTAATCTAGATTTCTAATTTCTGATACTTGGAAGATAGAAGAAATGACTAAACTTTTTCTCTAGGTTCACGGACACTGTTAAGCAGTTTTAAGTAATTATTATGACAGATATTTAAAGCTAATTTTGTATTTGTGTGTTTACATTTTCTCTTAAATAACTTTAAGAGATAAATAACCTTTATAAGGAACTCCAAGTGCAGATAGTAACATTTGATTGTTTTGTTTTCCTTGCCTTAGGGGAACATGGACATTGAAGCATACTTTGAAAGAATTGGTTTTCAGAAGTCCAGGAACAAACTGGACTTGCAGACATTAACTGAAATCCTTCAGCATCAGATACGGGCTATTCCTTTTGAGAACTTGAGCATCCATTGTGGAAAAACCATGGAACTGAACTTAGAGGCCACCTTTCATCAACTTGTGAGGAAGAAGCGGGGAGGGTGTTGTCTTCAAGTCAATCATCTTCTCTACTGGGCTCTGAGCATGATAGGGTTTGAGGCCACAATGTTAGGAGGATG
>CACVCL010021822.1:0-54014 GCA_902729485.2 Mus minutoides
TCTGATGTGATGAGGGCTCCAGCCTGTCTCTTTCTCTCTCTCTCTCTCTCTCTCTCTCTCTGTGTGTGTGTGTGTGTGTGCGTGTGTGTGTGTGTGTCTGTCTGTCTGTCTGTCTGTCTGTCTCTCCCTGTCTCTCTGTCTCTCTGTCTCTCTGTATCTATCTATCTATCTATCTATCTATCTATCTATCTATCTATCTGGTGTGAAGAGGGCTTCAGCCTCGTTCGTTCTCTCTCTCTCTCTCTCTCTCTCTCTCTCTCTCTCTCTCTCTCTCTAACCTGGCTCTGCCTGGGGTTATGAGGGCCCTGGCTATGTAGAAATGTAAGGAAGCATGAAGCATGGTGGTTAGAAGTCTCCATGCTCTCATTGCTCCTGCTATTGGCTTTCTCTTCCTCAGTGCATCAGGTCACCTTGAACTTAGCTTAGCACAGCTCCAATGTGCTTCGTTGTTTCTAGCTCTTGTTTCTCCAGTTACTAGTTGGTCAGTGGTCCTCCATCTTCCCAACCCTTACCTGCTCCCCCGCCATGGTGCAATAACTTTGAGAAGGAGCTTAAGTTACAAAGGGTTTGCTCTTTTTTTAATTGGTTATTTTATTTATTTACATTTCAAATGTTATCACCCTTCCTGATTTCCCCTTCAAAACCCTTCTACCCCCTACCGCTACCCCTACCCCTACCCCTGGCTCCACAGGATGCTCACCCACCTACCCACCCGCTCCTGCTTCACAGCCCTGGCAGTACACTGGGTCATCAAGCCTTCACAGGACCAAGGGCCTCCCCTCCTATTGATGTCAGATGGGCTATCCTCTGCTACATAGGCAGGTAGAGCCATGGAAGGGTTTACTTTTGTTTCTGGGTTGAGAGAGATACAATCTGCCATGGCGGGGAAGGCTGAGGGTCGGAGCAGCTGAGCCCAGCGAGTCAGTGAGCCAGGAGGCAGAGGAAGGGGAATACCAGGATTGAGTTTGTTCTCTCCTTTTTACTTTTAATTTGGACCAGGACGCTGGTCCATGACATGGCACTGTCCACATGGGGGAGAACACTTTTCCCTTACTTCAGTCTCACAAACAACCCACCAGAGGTGTGCCGCACTAATGCCCTCGTGCAGTTTTTAGTGCCATCAAGTCGGCAATAGAAGGACGTCAGTCTGTAAGTATGACAGTTATTCATAGCTGCTACCAATGTACTAAACTTGCCGAATTAACCTTGTAGAAAAATAGTAGCATCCTTGATCACATAGACAGTGATCAATTCATGTTTAATTAGCGCATAAGCCCGGAGACTTCTAGAAAATTTCCACTTGACATTTGAATCCTGCAGAGTCTTGAATTTTTATGATTGGAAACACATGGATAAGTTGAAGAGAGCAAGCGTGGCTTCTATTACACTAGGTATCCTGCCTGGTGTATCAGAATGGGAAGGTGGAAGGCAGCCTTCGCCTTTGAGTGTCTTTGTGGGGGAAATACCTGAGGAAAGTATTCCTAGAGAACAAGAAATGAATCATAAATTATAGGTATACACTCCACCTCAAAGAGACAGCATCTCATTGGAATTATTAACATTTTTTTCAAGAGCTATCAAAGTTGGGTTTAAATGCCCTAGCAATGAAAGGGAAACTTACACCTGTAGTATTTCTAACACTTGGAAATTCTCAGAATATTCGTATACTAAAGGTCTGCTTCTTAATTCAGACAGGTTGGAGATGTTTTCATAACCTTACAATACCGTATGGTATTTACCATTCCCCATTTACTCTAAAGTGTTATAATTTCGAGGAGAATGATAAGTTTACAACTCTGGTAACTGAGTGTGTGAAGTTGGCAAGCACGAAGTGGTGGGATATTGCCACACTCGACTTTATTGTGAACACTTCAAGGGAGAGTAGATGCTGTCAGCTGTACGTTGAGGGACCGTGGAAGGAGCGAGCGAGGTCAAGGAGGATCTGATATCTTCTCTGGGAAAGACCACCTCATTTCAGAACATAAAATGGATCTAATATGAAAACACAATTGTACATCTCTTCTTGATTCTGTGAAGACATTCCTGACGAAGCCTTGTTGTGTCAGGTAGGGGACTGTTCATCACGAGTTAGTTAAGAGGAAAAGACTGGCCAGGCGGTGGTGGCGCACGCCTTTAATCCCAGCACTTGGACGGCAGAGGCAGACGAATTTCTGAGTTCGAGGCCAGCCTGGTCTACGGAGTGAGTTCCGGGACAGCCAGGACTACACAGAGAAACCCTGTCTCCAAAAAAAAAAAAAAAAAAAAAAAAAAAGGAACAGACTGTCCCCACACTTGCCTGGACAAGCCAGTCTGGAAGATTAATGTGAGCTCTTCCTGGTCTCCTGTTTGTTGTGACCTTGACATATGTGTGGCTCTCTCAGGGTGCCTTAGGCTGTGGTTGAGGGTGGTTGAGGCAGGTCAGACATGAAGCACATTGGAGCTGTGCTTAAGCTAAGTTCAAGGTGACCTGATGCACTGAGGAAGAGAAAGCCAATAGCAGGAGCAACGAGAGCATGGAAGCTTCTAACCACCATGCTTCATGCTTTCTTACACTTCTGTCATTCTCAAAGTTTGTGTCCACAAGTGCCTTTTGGGGTAAAATCCTGTTAAATAGCAAAAAACTAAAACCAGATATTTTATTGTTAAATGAGCAATAACGGAGGTGTAACAGGAGCCCTCTTAAGAAAACACGTTTTAAAACCACAGTTTTCAGATGTTAATCACTTCTGGGGACATTGCTTTTTCTAAGCTATAATTTCTTGGCGGAGAGAGGAGTAGATGACGACGTCACTGTTAAAAGCTGGTGTAACCCACAGCAGTGTGGCCACAATCTGCTTTCAGGACCATCCCTGGCTCCCCAGACTCCTGTGAAAGAGTCAGCCCCTACCTGTGGTCCCCTGCTTCACCTCTGACAACCTCACCTCTAGCTCACTGCTGGTGGTACCCTGCTTCTAGGGATATTGTTGTCCTTCTTAGCTTGGGATCAGCCACGCAATGAGGCAAGAGGACTCAGAATAACAAGTTATGTGTTAGAACTCACATCTGGCATGTCCACCAGGTCCCTAGCTCCTGACACCAGCAGAGGCCACACTGTCCTGAGAGAGCAGCAGTGGCCAGCTCGTGCTGTAATAGAGCCCAGTAAAGAACAGCTAAGGGCAGTTTCAGTCTGTTTCTTAGCCAAATTCTGTCCTTATCAAACACCAGAATATCAGTATATTAATATATTTGCTCACACCTCCTCCCAGTTTCCAGTGGGAGACAGACAGCAGAGCTGCAGTGCCTGGGAGACATGTGTGTGGTGGACTGTCTGTGGAAGGAGGCCTGGGACTCCATAACACCTTCAGAAGACACATGAGTGTCGTGTAGAGTCCTTAGACCCAGAAGATAAGGCTCCAGCCGATAGAGATCTTGGAGATCCTATTTTTATGGATCTGACCTTTATTTTTCTCTTTTAAAATCGTGCAGCCAAACATGGGTGACTGCTGGAGATATAGAAAATACCCTCACAGTTCGTAAGTCTCTTAGTTACTTCTCTATAGCTGTGATGAGGCACCATGACCAGGACAACTTATAAAAGAAATAATTTTATCCTAGCTTACAGTTCCAGAGGGTGAATCCACAGCCTGTATGGTGGGTATCAGGCAGGCAGCACGGAGCCATAGATGAGAGCTCACGTTTTGAGACACGATCAGGGAACAGAGAGCTAACTGGGAGTGGCATAGGGTTTTTTTTTTTTTTTTTTTTAAGATTTATTTTATTTATTATATGTAAATACACTGTAGCTGTCTTCAGACACTCCAGAAGAGGGCGCCAGATCTCGTTACGGATGGTTGTGAGCCACCATGTGGATGCTGGGATTTGAACTTATCACCTTCGGAAGAGCAGTCAAGTGCTCTTACCCGCTGAGCCATCTCACCAGCCCCGTTTATTTTATTTATTATATGTACTAAATAAAATAAGTGGCATAGGGTTTTGAAGCCTCAACTAGTGACACACCCCTCCAACAGGGCCACACCCCCTCTAACAGGCCACACCCCTCCAACAGGCCACACCCCTCCAACAGGCCACACCCCTCCAGCAAGGCCACACCCACTCCAACAGGGCCACACCCCCTCCAACAGGGCCACACCTCCTAATCCTTCCCAAGCAGTCTACCAACTGGAGACCAAGTCTTCAAACATATGAGACTGTGGGCCTAGGATCTGCTCTTATGGAGGCAACTCCTCGGTTGCGGTTCCCTCCTCTCTGATGGCAAGCTGTGGAGGTGGCATAAAGGTAGCTAGCACAGGCCCTGAGCAGGGTGTCCCATAGCACTGGTGGGTATCAGTGGTGTATGCGCCACAGACACAGGTATGGGTGCTTCTCTGCCCCTGGGAATGGTGAGACTCGAGGACAGAAAGGCTCAAGCTTTGCTGTGTCAAATGACAAAGGTTTTCTCCAGGAGGCCTGAAGTCACCACCCCATCTTCTCATCTCCCCTATGTGTTGAAGTTGATTGCTGGATAGAGAAGCCTGGTGAACTAACACCTGTGGCATTTCTCAAGCTATTCAGTCTCCCTTCTATTGACCACTATATGTATTTGAAGACATGGTTGTTTGACCACTTTCGACTGTTATAGAGAGACACCATGGCCAAGGCAACTTATAAGAGAAGGCATCTAATTGGGAGTTTGCTAAGTGGTTTCAGCAGGTGAGTCTGTGATCACCATGGCGAGGGAGCATGGCATGCAGGCATGGTGCTGGAGCAGTGGCTGAGAGTTTATATCAGAGAGAGAGAGAGACAGGCAGGCAGACAGACAGACAGACAGACAGACAGACTAACATGTGCTTTTAAAAACTCAAAACTCACCTCCAACTACACATCACCTCCAACAAGGCCATACCTATTCCAATGAGGTCACACTTCCTGGTCACTCCTGAACAGTTCCACTGAGATCCACCCTTGAGCCTTTGGGGCTCTCCACATTCAAACCACCACTCCACATGATGACTCAATCACTTCCCTTCCCTCTCCGACTCTCATTCCACTACAGTTTGCATTTGATATGTGTTATAGTTAAAGGAAACACTATCTAGACTTTGTTAATAAGTACAGAAACAGGAAACTGTAATTTGTAGAGAGCTGATGTGTCTAAGAATGAGATGGGATCATCACTTTACAATAAACTCTTAGGCTCTCCTCCTAATACTTCCCTGAGAGTTGACAATGAAGATTTAAACTCTAAAGAGTTTCAGCTTCTAAAGTTACCCCCAGGAAAGCATGAGGCAGATGAAAGACTGCAGGAGATGCACAGTAAAAATCCAGAAGCAAGCACGGGTTTTAAAGAGACAGTTTATACATTCTTTGTTAATCCTTCTGAAAGCACTTAATTCTTAATAAATGGATTTATGTTATTAATTTTTAAATGCCTCATAAAAGATAATAAAATGGCAGTGGGGCCTTTGCTGGGAGATGGAGGTAGTCTCCCTCAGCATTTCTTTCTCCATTTAATGAGTAATATCATTACTAAAATGAATAGCTTTTGGTACACCTCCCTCCTCAATGGCCAGCTTTTATCCTTTGCTAGGAGAGATTGAAAAATCCAAAGAAAGTAACATGGAAGGCAGATGTCCACCTGCAGCCACAAGTTAGCATGAATAACACTTGGTGTTGCATTTTTAATGGTCTGAAGGGACAGACACTTAGAGCTAAAAGCATAGGTCCTTTTTGTTTCCTAGCAAAGTAGAACTGGCTCAAGCCTTCCCAGCATTCCTTTGCCTCCCCAGCTGTTTCTTCCATAACGGCTGCATAGGAACAGGCACAGAAGAGGAGCACAGAAGCACCAGCCTGACGTGTATTTTCTGCCCCTTGTTTTTAAACCTCATGTTGGCTTTGATACTTAACCACTGTAACCCATCAAGAGTGGTCTCACTGCTGCTTCTACTTGCTGACTAATTTCCGTGGATGCGGAAACCCCACCTGCAGACGACGACTAAGTCTCTTTCCACGTGTCCCCCAGTTGCCAGCTGCATCCTCGCGTGCAGCTTCGGTGCGCGCTCAGGATTCCCCTGGGCTGGGCCTTGGTGGCAGGACTGCAGTCAGAGCATGAGTCTGCATTTCTCTGACTGAGCCGTGAGTCCTCCAGCAAGCGCATGCTGACAGCTGCACACTGCAGCCCGGAGACTGTCACAGATGTAAGGCGTGTTTTAGTCTTATTTCAGACGATGGTCCTCTCTTGGTACATGGGTATTTAACGATTTTCCCTAAAACTGAGATTTTTTTCAGCACTTTGTAAGTATTATTTTGTATAGAGGGACTGGAACAATTTTATATTTGATTTGAGCACTCAGGGATCCCTGCTCTATTTATTAGTATCCTTGCTCGGTTGCCCTGGGTTTCAACCTGACTGAAACCGTATCAATAACATATTTTAACAAGTTGGTTCTTTTTAGTGGTTTCCAGTGTTTTTGGTGATCTTTTTTTCTTCTGTACATTCTGTATTAATTTTTATTTTCATGAGACGTTCTTTTAGGATACCGGCCAGAGCACATCCACAGATGACTGTGGGGGACTGTGGGGGAGCCTGTCCCTCTGGGGCAAGCTTCTGCATTACAGCGTTTGTCCCGGCTCTTTCCTGCAGCCAGCAATGCTCGCTGCTTTCTCCTCAGCTCACTAAGTGTCCCTCGCACCCTGGTTTCCTTTTTCTGGACGTTTCGCTTCCCTGGATGTTACCACCATGAACTCCGTTCTGCTAAGGTCTCGGTTTACTGAGATGCTGAATGGGGAACTTCCCAGGTTGATCGTCTCTGCAGAAATCCTAAATTCAATCTAAGCTTTTTTTTTTTATCCGTTCTGATAAGGTTTTTTTTTTAATTTGTTTGTTTGTTTTTTCTGGAACAGCTTAGTGCTTTCTAACAATCGGAGGGTGCTTCCTCCCTCTGTGCCTCCTGTTTCTCTTGCTACTTTATTGCACTGACCAGCACTTCCAAACAGTTGGAAGTGTGTGATGGTATATCTTTCTTGTCTTGTTTCCAAAGTGATGGCAGTATGGCTAAGACTTGCCCTTATGCAATGTGTTTACTTAAAGTTCCCACAGTTATCTTTCCTGAGGACTTCTTATATTTCATGTCAACTTTCTAAAGTCTATTGGGATTATGACAACCATCTCATTCCTTGCTTCGGTGTGTCTAATTTTAATTAATATTTAATTTTTATTATGAGGCTTTGTTTTTTGTTTATTTTATGTTGCTTTTAAGACAGGATCCCAGAGCCCTAGCTGGCCTGGAACTCAATAAGTGATTCAGACTGGCCTCAAATTTACAGGAATCCACCTGACTCTGCCTCTCATGCTAGGGTTAAGGCATGTGCCTCCACACTCACGAAGACATAGGAGTTCTATATTTATGTCAATTCCAACTCTCCTCTTACAACTCCTGCTGTTTTCCCTGCCTTCTCTCTCAAATTCATGACTTCTCCTTTAATTACTATTGTTTCACACACACACACACACACACACACACACACACACACACATACACACACACAGGCATGCACAAATGCACACATATAACTCACTAAGTCCATTTTTTTCTTTAAAATATTTTAGTTACTTTAAATGTTTAGTGTTCAATATGTGTTTGCCTCTTTGTGTGTATGTGCACCACACGTATGTATGTGCACCATATGTATATATGTATGCTACATGTTTGTATGTGTGCCACATGAATGTGTATGTACCACATGTATGTATATGCACCACGTGTTCATATTCACCATATGTATGAATGTTCATCACATGTATGTATGTGTACCACATGTATGTATGTATACCACATGTATTTATGTGTGCCACATGAGTGCCTGGTAGCCACAGACTGCAAAGGAGCCATCAGATCCCATGGAGCTGCAGTGACAAATGGTTGTGAGCCCGTGCAGGTGCTAGGAACCAAAGCCAGCCCTCTACAATAGCAGACTGTGCTCGCAACCTCTCAGCTCTCTGTTTGGCTATTTTATTTCTTACCTTGACTCATTCTCTCAGCCAGGGCTCCATCCCTACTGTTTGGTTTAGCTTGTTTTTTTGTTTTCATGAGTGAGATGGGATTCTAGTTCTTTCTCCTGGTGGATCTCTTGGCTGTCAGATTCATACTAATGAGTATGAGCGGCAGTCTGTGTTTCACTCCTCTCCCCAATGTCCCTAATGCCATCCAACAGTTAAGGGACAGATTGAGTGTGACCACAGAGTTGTATTTATTTTTTGAGTCATGTATGCTTCCCACAAGCCTACCCACTTTGGGGCCTCACACTTACTCTGTGTCGATTGCAGGTGTGCCTAGATGGTCTTTAGTAAGTTTGTAGCTGTGGTGGGAATCTGCAGCTCTCATTGTGGCTTTGGTCTAGCTCAAAATTAGCCTGTAAGAATTGTTTCTAAAAAAGCATTTTTGTTGTTGTTGGTGGTGGTGGTGATATCTGATTGTCAGGTCTCACGTTCTTTTTGCTGGTTTTTTGTTTGTTTGTTTGTTTGTTTATTGTGTTCTTATTTTTGCTTCTTTTGAGAGTTTTTCTTTTGTTCCCTGAGCCTACAAACTGAATGTTTGTTTGGCATTTTTAAATGATGTTCTTTTCTGTGGGTCTATAAACTACCCTCTAAGTACCTCTGGGTTCATTCCACAAGTTTTCTGTGTGTTTTAGTTCTAAATATTTTGTCTTTCTGCCATTTCAGAGAAGTAATAACAAGCAGTTTGTCAGAGAAGTGACTCTGACACACCATGTTTCTCTTCATTCAAATTGAGAATTTTCTCTTCATTAAATAAAGAGATTTCTTTGATTCTTATGAATACAGTACAAGCGACTTCTATTTCTGGGTAGACTTGTTTAAATCATTCTGCTGATTACCATGACAACCCAAACTCTGTAATCTAGCAAATATCTGAAGCAAAACCTGTTCTCTAAACAAGCCTCTGGTTCCCGCCACCTTCCTCCCACAGACACGCACAGTGATTTCTTGAAGAGCCGGCCATCTTCCTCTGTAGCTGCATTTCATGATCCTATGTGAGCATTTCTAGTTCCAAATAGGATGAGCAGGAGGAGTGCAAAGGTTTTTCCCCTGGTACCAAATTCCCCGGGTACATTCTAAAACCCAAATGAGATTTGTCAGAACTACATGGCAAATAATGGTAAAAATGCAATGTCCTATAAAAATCGCCAAACACCTTGGACAAAGTCATAGCTGAATTTAAATATCAGTCATAACACTTGTGAATTGTCTTCAAGAATGACGTGACTGGTGTAAGTAATGGAGGCCTGTCTACTTTGGTCCGTGTTTTCAGGAGATTCAACTGATCTGTAGAGATGTGACTGCTGTAACATCAAGTGTCATGAGCTTTCTTGTCAATGATGACATCTAGTCTTTGAAAATAAATAAAAAAAAGAAAATATTGTCTAAAACAAGATTGTTTAAATAAAACCTCTGAGTAATTAGGTGATTTTTATGGCAGATAAACATTCTCCATGCTTCTTCCTGGCTCTTTTTGAATGTAGAAGTCAGCACACATCTTTTTTTAGGACAGAACTCTGGAAGCTCCTGTCATCTTTGCTCAGCCGCCTCCCAGTGCCTGTGACCTGGCCTGCTCAGAGAAGTTAATGGAATCTCTTTCCTAACTCCCCATGCCTGTCAGTGGGGCATAATGGAATTAATGTCAGAATAAACAATACCCCAGAGGGATAAAAATGGGGAATACAGTCTGCACCCTGGCCCTTAGAGATCCTGTCTCTGAACAAAAAGCCATGTTATGCTCTGTGCTAAGCCCCAGTGTCAGGAGGTCCACACAGGCTACGCCAGTAACTAGTTAAAGGTCTCAGCTTTTGCTTCATAAATGTTTCTTGACTGAGGAGACTGTATCCAGTAAGGGAAGCCTGCTAGAGCCGGTTGGAATCACGGTAGGAGGTTTCCTCTCTGCACAAACTGTTCCCCTGGAAACACACCAATCCAAGCCTGGCTTCTTCCGGTGTGCTGTTGGGTCCATGGTGAGGGGACATTGGCTGTGGTTATCATATACTGAACATGATGTTAAGTTAGGTTAGAAACTAGACTGTCATCCTGTACACTTACATGGGGCATTGGATCAGTATTTTTCTTTTCTGTTTTTATATAAATGTAGACATAGGCTTTTGTAAATGGTGGGATTTCACAACAACAAAGGGAAGGTTTAGGATGTAACCCCTGATAGGTCTTGTTCCAAACCCTGCATTTTTCTGATGTGCTGCTTCTAAGGAAGATCATGAGAAGGATGGGGGGTGCGGTGGAGGGGGGCAGGGGCAGCTGCCATGAGCACTGGCTATTCTGGCAAAAGATTCAGATTTGATTCCAGTCACCTATGTGGTACCCCGCAACTATCTGTAACTCCAGTTCAGGGAATCCAAGACTCTCTTCTGGCCCCTCTTGGCACAAGATTCCCATGTAGCATACAGGCACACATTCAAGAAAAACATTGAAAAAGACAATTTTAAAGATAAAAGAACAGGATCTGGCGAGGGAGGGGTTTGTTTTAAAGTTGGAAAGGTTTAGAGTCAATTCTTTTTTATGTCAGTAATTTCTTTACGCTCAGTGAAATTAGAATTACAGTAAAGCTTTTCCCAAATGTGAGCCGTGCCTGAGGTCAAGTCGGCTCTCTGATTCTTTACATCTGGGTATGCAGGTGTCTGCAGCTTTTGCTAAACTGGGTGCTTGGGTGCAGCTGTGAACACATTCAGTGAACTGGCAGACCAGCTAATGAGTGACAGGCAGCCTGGCTGAAAGCCACTGTCAGGAGAGGCGCTCTCTCTCTCTCTCTCTCTCTCTCTCTCTCTCTCTCTCTCTTTCTCTCTCTGCTGCATTGCGGTCTCCAGGCCTCATTCTTATTCTTCCCTGCACCCATGCCTCCAAGTGTGGCTTGGATGCTCCCTCTCAGCACTTTGATCCATCATCATCTGAAACCTCTCCAGGTGATAAAGACCTCTGTTTTCGATACTTACATTAAACTGTAAAGATACCCGGGAGCTTTCTTTAAAAACACACAGTAAAACTCGAGCCTCGGGGTGTGGGGCAGGAAAATGCTGATCAAAGGTTTGAGTGGTGCAGAGAGGCACGCAGGGGTGCAGACGATAAATGTGACGACTGTTCTCACCACAGAGAGATGGAGTGGGGAATCCAGCATGACACCAGTGACACACAGGCACACACACACACACACACACACGAATCTATGACCACACTATGTACTTCACATACACGCAGTAACTTTTTTTTTCTTTTAATGTAGTAAAATGCAAAAGGAGGGTTTGAGTTAGAATGCAATTATCAGGAAGGGACAAAAACAAAACACAAAAAGCAAAAACCAACTGTCAGAATTGGATAATAATAGTAAAAAGAAAAACAATAACAAAACCTGGACACCCTGACAGAAGCCCTGGCTAATGTGTTGGGAAAACATGTAGACATGCCGGTTTGTGCATCTAGGAAGGGGCTGTTGATTTGTGCGTATAGCGCTTGAGTCAGCTAGCTGGGTTTTCATTTCTCAAGGGCTAACCAGCAGAGACCTGGACTCTTCTTCTTAGCTACCGCTTAACATGAAGGGGGTCCTGAGCGAAATGCCTTTGCTTATGAATCTCGACTTCCTTGGCTCTCGAAGCTAACGCTTGCTGTTGTTCCCTTTGAGGTACACTGAGGCTCAGCCTTCAGAGGTTTCTGCTTGCTTTTGTGATTTCATGACCTGTGAGTGGATGGTCAGCTACACTAAGTTTGAAGAAAAAAAAGCTCACCCACTCACCCACACAGCACATAGGACTCAGGCGGCTTCCTCACTGGAACAGCTGAAGTTGGAAGGATGTCAGGGATCATTCTCTTCCAGAGTTTAATAACACGATCTCACTCGTGTGTGTGTGTGTGTGTGTGTGTGTGTGTGTGTGTGTGTGTGTGTTTCTCCAGGAGTTCTGGGAACAATAAAGAGTCTAAGAACCAGAAGACCAAGATATCTATCGTGAAATACCATCTTCAGGGTGTGCCAAGGGAGCTCCACCCATGAGCTCTCAAAAGCTATGGTAGTCTCCACGAAATTGTCCTAATCAGTATTCTCTGTGGATGGGGTTGAGCTCTCGGGGCTCCACTGGATTATGAAACAAGTTGAAAGTGAATAACAGCCTGCCTCCCAGGGATACAGCCTGCCTATATCGAGGCACATTCCAACCATTTCTGCCCCTCTCCCCACAGACTCAGCCCCCAACTGAACTGCTCATTCGGTCCCCTGGGGGAATGTCGTCATGAGGTCACTGTCTCCCAGAGCATCCACAGACTATTGGTTCACTGTGCTCATAAAGCAGGTTCATTCTGTCTTTAACAGAGAGCCACTCTTGTTCTCAGGGCTCCAGACACAGTGCACCAAGGATCTACGCTCAAGATAGTGAACGCCAGGATCTGGAACAGCACCTGAGATGTTCCCAAGGAGCTGTAGAGTCTGAGTTTGACTCTCAGGGGCTTTGAGATGCAAAGCTTCCTGAGGGGCTCTGCAGAAACAAAGCCATCCCAGGTCCTCCTGTTGGCAGTGACTTCTCTCAGGCCTTCACTCTGTAGTTTTCCAGGAGTTGCTAGAAGATGCAGACACATTTCGCTGTCCCTGTGTGACCAGCCTGGAGGGCACATGGGAGCCTTTACATGAACCTACACTCTTTCTGTTTACAAAGTCCTCCTTAGTGTTTGCTCTCTGTGGTAAAGGGAAGAGCAGTATCCTGTAGCAAGCAATCATATAATGATAAGACCCAGAGAGGTAAAATAAAATTAATGACCTTAGGAAAGGTTTCAGTCTGTGAAAAGCGAGGCATTCTGAGAATTCACTGAAGGACCAGTAGCACTCTGGACCCTTTCCTGTAAGCTGAGCCAGTAGCTCTATGGAATCCTCATGAGAAAATGTCCCAGACTTCTCTGTCTCTGAAAATAGAATCTTAGACTTCAGGCCACAAGAGGTAAATTCTGAATTACTCTCCATCTTAGTTAGGGTTTTACTGCTGTGAACAGATACCATGACCAAGGCAACTCTTATAAGGACAACATTTAATTGGGGCTGGCTTACAGGTTCAGAGGTTCAGTCCATTATCATCAAGGCTAGAGCATGGAGTGTCCAGGCAGGCATGGTACAGACAGAACTGAGAGTTCAACATCCTCATATGAAGGCTGATAGCAGAATACTAACTTCTAGTCATCTAGGACAGGGCTTCCAGGCAACTAGGATGAGGGTCTTAAAGCCCACACTCACAGTGACACACCTCTCCAACAGGGCCATACCTTCTAATAGTGCCACTCCTGGGGCAGAGCGCTGTCTTTAGTAGATGGATTGTAGAAATATATATGTATGTATGTGTGTGTGTTTGTGTGTGTGTGTGTGTGTGTGTGTGTGTTTGTGTGTGTGTGTGTGTGTGTGTGTGTTTGTGTGTGTGTGTGTGTGTGTGTGTGTGTGTGTATGAATGACATGGTCTTGCCATGACATCTATCTTCCTACTTTGAGCTCTCTTTAAATGCTGTGACGATGTAAGCTCTACCCTAAGAACCGAAAGTCCTGTATGGGAAGAGCAACAGTCCAATGGGAGCATGGCTTCCCGCCTGGGGTTCAGTGGCCTTCCACACGCAGTAACTTTCTATGAAAGTAGCATGCAGCTGAAAGCTAGAACTTGTCCAGCCATTCCGCCAGCCTTTCAAAGCCAAGGGAACACCTCTTTTCCATGGTTAATAATACACACACACACACACACACACACACACTCACCGTCCTTGGAAGACTTCAGGAAACCTCATAGCTGGCCTATGGGCCTTTCATTCCTACTGGGTCCTGCCTTGGTCTGTCTCCCTGGACTATTGGTCATAAAACCAGATCACGTGGGGTTTGTACATTTTTAAGTTTCTTTCCTCTTGGTCTTGTGGATTTGATGACTGTCCTTCACGTCTGTGAGACAAAGGATTATGGAAACTAGCCTACGACCCCTGAAACACCTTTGAATTCACTCTCCTTTCAGCCCTGTACTCTGTAGCAATTGTATGAACCCTCCTCTGGTACAAGATCTGACAGCCATCACTGTATTGACATAATCACAAGGCCTGACCCCCATGACCAAGCATCGCCACGTGGTCACCTACAAACTGATAGAGACAGGAAATAAGAGGTCTCTGAACTAGACCTAAGACTGAGATGAACATCACCCAGAAAAGACCATGTCATGATCCTGTATCCTCACATCAGCTCTTATGCCACCACTGATTTTCACAATGGATCGTTCAAAGACAAGGACCCGGGATCCACTTGTAGAAGGGGAAAGAAATAACCATGCCTACTGTCACAGGGCCCTCAGCCTGAAGCAGCCAGCACTGGCTTTATGAACATATGCACAAAGCAGGGGGAGCATGCATCTGGCCTGATTTCTTTGATGTGTCTTGTTTTTCTCTAAAAAAAAAAAAAAGCGTAATATTTAAACGTTCAAAACCATCACTCCTTCTGTGACAATATATGGCAATCTCAAAGGCCTACTCTAGTCTGTGCCTCTGACCCAAGACCCATCAGGCTGCTGTTTTTCCTCTGCCAGAAGTGACATCTTTGTCCTGACTGCATCCTGAGGTGCAGCATTCAGCTCATCACAGTAGGTGTCTGCTAAAGGTGTCACCAGACACAGAGAGACAGGTGGAGGCTGTGTTGCTCGCCTTTCTTGTTGTGATCAAATACCTAACAGGAAGTAAGTTAAGGAGGAAAGACTCATCTTGGCTGGGTTTGAGGGTACAGCCTGTCCCAGTGAGGAAGAGTGGTCCATGTGGACAGAAGTGTGCATCTGAGGCTCTCCCTTGCATCTCTGGACCATGAAATGGTGTGGTCTACATTCGGGGAAGGTCTTATCCGCTCAGTTTAGCGTCTCCAGAAATGCCCTAGTAGACATGCCCAGAAGTCAAGTTGACAAGGAGCATTAACCTTCCCAGGCATAAGTGAACCCAGAAGGGATACATGATGGTGACTATATCCAACCTCTTGAGAATGTGTGTCACATCTCCTTTAAGGTCTAGGCCACTCAGAAGCTCTCTCTGGAATGTACTTGCCTGCAGTTATCTTTCTGACAATAAATGGTACATTTATTGTAGCAGGCAGAGTTGGTCATAAAATGTCATACCCTCATGTCATTCTGGACTTGCCAATGCCAAGATGAATATTGTCTGAGCACCCATCACTTATCATTTCTTTACCTGGCAATCTTTGTCCTCTGCAAAGTTAGATGTACATGAGCATTCGTATCCTTACTACTCTACTGATGCTCACCTACCTCAGAGTCTGGCCATCCACACAGAGTTCTGTGGACTCTGCCAACATTGAAGGCCTATGACCTCCAAGCACAGAAGCTTCTGGTGACATGGCCCTTCCTGTCCTATTACTTGATTTCTTTCACCTGATGTCCAAATTTAAGAGAAATGCTCAACATTGAGTGCAACTGTTATTAGTTATTAATTTTATCTTGTTTCTGTCCAAGATTCTTCTATAAAATAATACAGCAATATACCAACACAGGTGCCTGTTTCATTATTTGGTTTACCATTACCAGTCTTATTGCATGAACAAAGAAGTCCCAAGATGCTCGTAGATGTCTTCGACTGGATATATGGACTTGTTCTTTTGGATCTATTGTCCAGACGTGGAATTTCTGGGTCATTCTACAATTGGTTCTTTAGTTCGGTAAAGGAAGCTAAATCACAGGCCACATTTCCTATTTAGGCTGTCTCTAGATATGGATGAAGGCTGTGGTTGCTTCATTCCCCAAACACTGAGTTTTGCACCTGGGCTGTTTTCATTTATGGTAACTATTCATCTGTGTTTCTGAGTTTTATAACCATCCTTTTAATGATGAGAGAGCAATTGGTGGCGTAGTGATGTTTTCCTTACTCAGCCTCCTGTCATACTGAAGTGAGAGCCGTTTTAGATTTAGAATGTAAGCATTGACATCATTTAAATATTGTTTGTGGGTTTTTTTTTTAAATAATTAAAGCATGCAGTAATTCCTGACTTGATTCCTGTCTCTGAAGATATTCTTGGTAACGAGTCTCCTCACATCACCGCTGTAAATGCAGGCTCTCACAAGGGGACATGTGTTCTCTCACAGCACTAAACGGAGCTTCAGATTTCATGGATAGGAAGGGAATAAGTGACTTTTATCATGTGCACTTTTATGGGAGTCACGTGGCTGGTTGAAGGCACAGCTGGCAGGTGCCACAGCACAGTCGACCCCTTCATGGGACCCCCGATACTAACCTCTGTGTGAATCCAGCTGTTCCCAGAAGCTGTGAGGCAGACAACAGTGCTCAAGTGTGGGCTGCATCAGGAATGATTCTTAGCCAGCCTGGTGCCCCGTTGGTCTTCTACCTTCCAAAAAGGCTGATTGGCCCATAACCAAGTTGACAGCTTTCTGCTGGGATTTTCTACAGAAAGCTTATCCAGGAGAACTTCCCACATCCAAGTCTTGCCTGGGCCTCCTGGCCATCAAGACTCCTGACTGGGCATCTTTTCAAATTGTGTTTTTATTTTGTGGTTATGTGTTTGGGGTCCCTTTTCTGAGCCTGCTCAAGGCTCAGGAAACTGTTCAGGAAATTTTATGTGGATGAGAACAAGCTAAGTTGGCTTTCACCCGTGATCACATCACCCCAGAGAGCATGTTTAAGTCTGAGTAAGTTACTTCACATTCAAGCCTTTTCCCACCTATTCACACGCATGTGATCAAATATAGCTAGTGGCACAGCAGTTACTATTTGTGTGATATAAAAGGTGTTTAACTTACTAATAAGCTAATGTAAGTTATCAGCCACCAGGAAAACTCCATGGATGATCCTCAGATAATTTAGGTAAAATGGCCCGAGTCATCACAACGGTCATTTCACCTGGAAGACTGGATGTCAGTAGGTCTGAAGCTGTCTCTATTTCTCTCTTCTGGAATCTCGATATGGAGTGGCATAGCTGTATAACAAGCCTGGAGCTTTCCAGGGGGAAGAGAGAGAAGCTACATTGGTCAGTGTGTGGCACTGGCTATGTTGGTCAGTGTGTGGCACAGGCTATGTTGGTCACTGTGTAGCACAGGCTATGTTGGTCACTGTGTAGCATAGGCTATGTTGGATTGCCCTTTCAACCTTGTGAATGCCTCTCCCAGTTAACTAGTTAATGACAGACACATATAATGCAGTTCAGAATCCTCAGGGGAGTTTTCTGCCCTCTCTACATGGTAACATTACATTACGTTACAATCCTGGAAGAAGAGAGGTTGTTGGAATAGCGCAGGGTCCATGGTATCTATTGGTACTTTCTTTAAATTCTACCAAAATTGTGTCATAATGTTAAGAACCTTACTGTCAAAGTCAGTGGGGACCAACCAGGAGAGGCAGATGACTGAGGAATAGTGTTGATAACATAATTGAAGCATACTACCTAGAGACTTCTATAAGGGAATGCCCACTCTCAGATGATGGGTGCATACAAGGAAGCACTTACCCCTAAGATTGACATAGAGGGGAGGTGGCCACTCCTGAGATAGCTACGTGGCTTTCAGAAGCGGCATTTCCCTGTATCATAGCTATGGATCTGCAAACCCCCAGTCAGTGATGGATGGCACAGTGCACACCTCAGTCTCTCGCTGGAGCTCCTTGCCTCTGCCCCACAGCAGGTTCACGCCCCTTTCCTTCCCAATAGAAAGTGATCTGCAGCAAAATGCACATGGAGTTTTTAAATAAGCTTAATGAAAAAATTGTTATAGCAGTGCAGGATGTTTAGAGAATTATAAAATGCCTGCAGGCTGGCCAGTCTGCGACAACTCTCTTCTTATGTCTTTCCTTTTGTCCTGTAAAGTGGTTGTATTTATTCTGTTAACTTGTAGGTGTGCTTGAGTGTATATAAGACATGCTTGTTGCATATGGGGATCAGAGGACAACCTTGAGAGTCAGGTCTCCCCTTCCACCTTGTTTGAGCAAGGGTCTTTCCCTTTCTGCTGCATATACTAGGCTAGCTGGTTTACAATTCTCTGGGAAGTCCACTTCCTCCATCTGCATCTCCCTGCAGGAGCACTAGGGTTGCAAATGAAAGACACTGCATTCAACCTTCTGCATGGATTCTGGGGACACAAACTAGGGTCCTTGTGCTTGCATGCCAAGGACTTTATCCACCGAGCATCCCTCGTGCATGTTTTTACATGATTAACATTATATGAACATTTTCAGTTTTTCTAAAGGATACATTCATTTCTAGCTTTCAAATTGACTTGCTGTTGCTGCTGAATATTTCTGATGTTTTCATATAAATTTATAAACACCAAGAGAGTGTTTGGTGGTTATCAGAATGACAAAGCATCCCTAGGAAGTAAACAATGAAGCTTGTTTCCCTTTCCTGGCCTTGGTGCACTTCCTGCTGGCTCTCTTGCATCCCTACTTGGGCATACTCTGTTTAGACTGTGCGTTTTTCTCTCTGTGGAAGTGACCATTTTTTGTTACGTCAATGAACAATGCATGCATGACATTTAATTCCCTATCTGCGTAATAATAATCAGAGACTGCATGAGTCTGGGAGGGACGGTGAAGATTTGTCTCAGCAAATGGCAGAATGATGTGACCTACAGAACAGCCCTTAAGGCTGTGGGAAAGAACATTGAAAACATGAGTTCAAAAATATATAGTTTCTCAGATATGCAAAATATAAGAATGTGATATGAATTGTATAAGGATCTTCACAGACCTAAAGGAACAGAGGCAGCTGTACTATGAGCCAGCTTGTCAGGAAGATGCAAAGACTGGCAGATACAAAGGCAGGCAGACTCCTGAGTTCAAGGTCAGCCTACAACTGAGGGAGTTTAGGTTCAAAGCTATGTATGGTCAGAATGGTAATTCCAGAGCAGAGTCCACCCAGCTATCTTATAGTCTATGCTTGTGCTTGCTGTCTCTTCTAGGAATCAAGTGGCTAGGGTTATGGGATGCTGATTCATGGAATAGTCAAAAGGGAACCTGGGGTAATGAATTGATATGTGAATAAAAGGCTGGACTTTTGTTCTGCAAGAGATGAGCTTTCCAGAGAATTTTTAGAAATTCCATAGAGAACTGCTTAGAAAACTAAGCAGAAACTAGGCCATCAGCTTGGACCCATAATTTGACTTTAAGTTGTTTGTTTCTCTGCTCTCAAGCACCCCTTCTCTCATAACCCCTCTCCAAGCTGATGTTGCTCCTTGGCAATCCTTGTCCGCAAGTCTCTTACAATAGTCTCGCCATGCTCTTAGCATGAGTGCTTTCCTATGGAAACACAAGTGCAAATGATTCAATATTTTCAAGATTTGTACATCCCCCCCCCCCCAAATAATTTCTGAGGAAATGTCTGTCAACAGAAACTTCCAAAATGCGTGTGTGCCAAATACCTTCTCATCTGTTCCTAGAAGCAGGCTTCCCAGAGCCACCTCACATCCTTTCTCACCTATGGAGTGGATTCAGACACTAGGAACCAACACTAAGGCTGCTGTGAATTCCCAGAAAGACGATTAACACGGAATAACTTTCTTTGGAAACAGTCCTCTTGGAAGTTCACAGTACGAAGGGTCTAAATTGACCTATCAGAGATCGTTGATCCCCTAATGTTGCACTTATACAGGATAAGGCAGTTCTTGACTCTACGAGGAACCCAAGAAGACCAGAGAACAGACAGGGAGAGGGATACATTGAGCATGTGGATCCATGGTTCTTAGGGACAGAAGGTCTGGTCTAGTGGGAAGGACACAGACACAACTTTCGAGAAACAAATATTAAGTCATCTATCCATGGTGACACTTCTAACCAGCTAGAAAGCAAGAAAGTGTCTTTCCCAATGTGTGGTTGAGAAGCCGTAAAGGAGTGGCCCTATGCTGCCAACTCTCAGAGATTTCACTATTTATTAATGTTTCATTTAAGCCAGCAGTGCTGGGCTATGCTGTGTAATTGCCATTTTCTCCAACAATAGGCTACTGGGAATGCCTACTTATGCTGCTGTGTTTCCTTTCAGCCTACAGACATCGGATATTGGAATACTGGACATTTTTGGTTTTGAGGAATTTCAAAAGAATGAATTCGAACAAGTAAGTTTTCTTTTAAAATCTTGTGAACGTTTATTGATTTTACAAGTCACGTTTCATATTAAGACATTCAAATGCAGACTTAAAGAAGAATTTCCTGTCTTTAGTTCAAGTTAGAATCTTGGTGTCTTGACGGCCCATTGCCTGTCTATAGTTTTGGGAATCCCAGGGGGTTCATATGCTCAGAGTCACCTGATTCTAAGTTCTTGTGAATGTCTGTAGCTGTGCATGGGCAATGGTCACTGTGCTAAAGCAGAAGACTGGAGACTAAGGGCATTTGAAGTCAGGAAGCAGCCCTAAGAAAGCTTAACCTGCATCAGAGTGCAGGGGCCCTGCTGTGCCTCGCCCTGCTGTTTGTGGGTTCATTTTGTGTGACAGTCACACATAGAAGTGTCGTAAATCCACAGGCATGTCAGGGGGTCATTAGTTGCCTTCATTCACCATCTTGTGGATGATGCTTTTAAGAAAGATCTGACTTGTTTGTGCACCTCAATAGTACTGCAGGAATCGTTTGTAAATCAAATTAAATGTAGTCAAAAATGTAAATATTAAAGAAAAGCAGAGATACTTAGCAGCCTTCACAGTGGCCATGTAACTGCACAGCGCTTGGAGAAAATCACATTTGTTGCTGCTTATCTGTCTAACTACATGCAATTTGTGAGTGATTTGTTGACTTTTATTTTCTTAAATATACAATGTGGGTTATCAGTGACACTGGACAAGGATTCACATAGGACCCATGTGAAAGCCAGTTCTGTGTCTTTTAATAGCAGAGATGCCTGGGATAAGGTAGATTGTCTGTTTTCATTCTGGCTTTCTCTACTTATGTGAACAACTGGCTTGCAGAGTAAGAGATGAGGCAGTGACAGTAGGGGCTGGGCTGGTGTAGAATACCATCACTGCGTGGTTTTCGGTCTTGTGTGGGAACACTAGAAACAGTGGAGCATCAACTCAGTTTTGGTCTAGAACAGTTCTCCATGTCCTCCAATCCAGAGTGAAGAAAGAGAGCACTGGTTAGAAGTAAGGCCACACAGGCCATGGGTTTCTTCCTTCATACTAATTATTCACACCTGCCTGGGTGTTGTTCACACCTGCATGTGTGTGTGTGTGTGTGTGTGTGTGTGTGTGTGTGTGTGTTATTCATACCCACCTGTGTGTGTTTTTCACACTAACACACCTACCTGTGTGTTCTTCACACCTGCCTGTATGTTCTTTGCATCTGCCTGTATGATGCCTGAACAACCTGGGTGTTGTTCACACCTGGCTATATGTGTTCTTCACACCTGGCTATATGTGTTGTTCACACCTGCCTGCATATGTTGTTCACACCTGGTGTGTGTGTTGTTCACACCTGTCTATATGTATTGTTCACACCTGTCTGTATGTGTTTCTCACACCTGCCTATATATGTTGTTCACATCTGCCTGTGTGTGTTGTTTACAACTGCCTATATGTGTTGTCCGTACCTGCCTGTATGTGTTGTTCACACCTGCATGTATGTGTTGTGTAACAGGAGTAATAAAAGAAGTAGGCAGTAGGAGCAGGAGAGCCCTCACACCTCTCTCAGGTCTGCAGGCTGCTCCGTTGAGCTCTGTTCAGTCCCTGAGTATTGTCTGCTCTAGTTTGAAGATCTCACATATTCACCTTAGGAAAAACACACTAAAACATATATATGTATGCTTACACACACACACACACACACACACACACACCTCCATGTATGCAATGATATCTACCATATGCCTGTGTCCCAGTAAAGGACACATAGAAGTCACAGTGGAAGGATGTCTCAGGAAGTCCCATTCTGGGGAGGGAGACTGGCCTCCGATACATTTGCTCCACAGCCAGACTCAGCTTGTATGCACACCTGTGCTCCTAGGATGATGCACACAACATTGATGTTACCTCCATATTAAAACATAGGCATTGTACAACCATCACAGGGTTCTTTATTCTGTCTTTGTGCTAAATATGTAATGATGTATTTCAGAATATGCTCTCAGCTTGAGATTTCTGGGTATCAGGAAGGGGACATTTTTCCCTTTAGGTCTGACAAATGAATCGATCTTTTGTTTAAATGTGAGTTTGAAGCACTGATGGGTAAAATGTCAAGATCAATCTTGGACTTTGATCATGAAAGAATAATTTGTTAATGTGCCGTTTCCTTAGCCTTGCTGCTATTCATAACAGTGACTAGGAATCTTCCAGGAAGATCAGGTTGTTTCTCAGTGTGAATCAACAGTGTCTTTACCTGGAAGCAGTAAATTCCAAAATTTGCATATGAACTTTCTTTTTAAGGCCACTGGTTTAATTCTCTGTGGGTTTCTTTGTTGCTAGCAGGACTTCCTCATTTTCCATTCCACCGCACACCTAAGCTGCCGTGCTTAAGGAATCATTGCTATATTTCCAAGCATACCTACGGGACAGTATTCCCTTATAAGCATCCATTCTATCCTGTTTTGAGCTTATTGACTGATAGATCTACTTTTAGAGTGCCATCTCCAGAAGGCTTGAAATTGTGTCTGGTACATCATTTTGTACATAACTGAACTTTGTCGAATATGTTTGCAATTGAAATTTATAGAAGAAAACAAAACTGGTAATGAGTAAATCCTCACAGTAGGTTTCCAGCTCGAGAGAGACACCCTATGGGAGATAGCAGGCTGGACTCCAAAGCCCCAGCACCCCTACCTCTGTGTCCTCTTGCCAGGTTGGCCTGGTACGATGGTGATGCTCATGGTCTCCTGCCACAAACTACCCTACGCTGGTTCAACAGTTTATGTTCATTGTCCTCAGCTCTGGAGGTTGGAAACCCAAGAGCAAGGTGCCATAGTTTCCAGGTTCTGTGTCTGCTGAGGACACCTTCTCAATTGGAGGTTCTTTTTTTCCTGTGTCTTTATAATGTCGGATGCAATACCTCCNCGATGGTGATGCTCATGGTCTCCTGCCACAAACTACCCTACGCTGGTTCAACAGTTTATGTTCATTGTCCTCAGCTCTGGAGGTTGGAAACCCAAGAGCAAGGTGCCATAGTTTCCAGGTTCTGTGTCTGCTGAGGACACCTTCTCAATTGGAGGTTCTTTTTTTCCTGTGTCTTTATAATGTCGGATGCAATACCTCCAACCCCATAAACACCTCCAACCCTCACAAGGACAGTGGTCTTATTCACAGAGCATTACCTTCCAGCACCATCACTAATGGGATGAGATTTCAGTGTAGGTAGGTGGTGGGATCAGAGGCAGCTTTCTAATGAGTTGTGATTTCTTGTATTACAGTGAAGATGGTTTTCTAGACTATGTAACTGGGCAGTGTTAGATGCTTCTATTACATGATAGATGGAAAGCAGGGAAGGAGGGAGGGAGGGAGGGAGGAAGGAAGGAAGGAAGGAAGGAAGGAAGGAAGGAAGGAAGGAAGGAAGGAAAGAGAAGAGAGTAGTAGGAGCAGAAGGAGAGGGAGCCATGACTGTTCATGAGCCAGCCAGGAATTAGAAAACCCAAAGGCAGATAAGCATAATAGGATAAGCCATGATATTGTCCTCTGCACAACCTCACAGGAGAAACTGCGTGGTAACTAATATTTTTTCATATAAGATGCAGGGAAAGTGGTGAGGGGAAGAGCTATACATTAAAATCAATGTAAACTCTACAGATCGATTGATATGTGAAGGGCATTGACTCTGGATTTTTCAGTTAAGAGTAAGAGACTGTGGGCAGATTAAGGAATGTCATATGTAGATACCAGATTAAAATTAAAGTCCACGAATGGTGGAGGTCCAGAGAATGAGTAAGAAGTTAAGGCACAAGTCCAGGTGATGCCGCCCCTGACTCCCAGTGTCAGGAGTTTGAGCACGTCTAAGGGATGGATGGCCCTTGGCACCAGAGTCGGAGGCCTCAGATAGATTCTCTGATTTGATTCTCAGACAAGAACCTAAGGAGATGCCACTTTTCAGCTAGATCTCTCTCAGCTTGCTTTCACTGGCTCCCTTAGGTGGGCCTCTAAGGAGGTTGCTGTGAGAGGGCTACTTGCATTTCATACAGTCAGCTGCCCAAAGGAGCAAGCTTTGGGGCACAGTAGCCTGACCAGTGCTCCACCTTCACAAGGCTGACCCTCTGTAAATTGGCATCATCACAAGCTACCATGTCCATAAAGGAAGGCAAGTAGAAACCGCTTCTCCCTGTGAGGGAGAAGGCTGATTCTAATGGTTCCGGTGGAGGGGGTATGCTGCAGAAGGTTTGATGATGAAAGCCGATACTTTACCTTTAAGGGACCATGGTCCATGTGGTTTTGGCCATAGCAGATTCCTGAAAGCTGTTGAACATCAAGACAGACCCGTATGCTGAATGAGTGATGGGCGATCTCAAAGTGAGCTTAACTCATTTCCCATGCAGATTCCAAAACTTAGAGAGTAGGACTGGCTCTGTCTTAAAGTGTTTTCTGCCCCTGTTGGTTTTATAGACAAAATAAACAGTTATAAGACCGCATGGCGTTTCTAATATGCCTCTTACCATATCAGATTCTACGTGTAAGAAGAGTACTAGGGGCCTCTTTATGTAAGCTGATATGTGCAAACTGTGAGCATCTACACTGTGAGTGTAAGTTCTATTTCTCAGAACAGGTTCTGTACATTCATTTGGATTATTTGGCACTGATGCAAAGCTCCTGTACTTTATGTCACTCTCAGTGATATGAAGCCTGCTGTCCTGTTGCTCTTATAAGCAATCTAACCCTGAGTCCATCGGAGGACCGACCCAAGCCTTTACAATTAGTATCCATTTTCTAAACTCCAATTTCTTCTCCCAAATGACTGGCATTTTTATTACTTCTTCAAAGATAGGATAGTAGCTGTTGTGAGTACAAAAACAATACCCCATTCGTGAGTTTTACACATTATTATTTACAGCAGAATTTTACACCAAATCCATTTAAAAGCAGTCAATTAGTTAAAACAGAAGTAGCAGGAATACCTTTCCACCCTAGAACGAGGGCCATTAAAAGAAAATGCTTCAGAACGAAAAGGAAGAATTGATACGAGTCTATGTGCACACTAGAGACATATTCAACGCTAATGTCAAGGTCCCACTTCAGATTGATTAATTTGGAATCACACAGGGAATGCACCCCTGGGAGCATAGCCAGAAAGGCTCAACTGAGGTGTGAAGGCCCGCCATGTGTGTGGAGCAACACTGTCTCAAGGCTGAAGACCTGGGCTGAGTAAAAGAGAAAGGAGAAAGCCAGATCAGCCTAGCTTTCCATTCCCTCCTTGAGCTGACAGCAGCCAGCACACTGTCCCTGCAGGGATGGAGTGCACCCTCCACAATTATGGCAACAGGAAAGGAATGAAGATGATGAATAGTACTTCATTACTGCATATTTATTCTTTAATAATCAATATGACAACATCGAATATTAATTAATACTATATAATAACCCCAGAGAAGACTGACTGTTCTCACGATTAACACCGTGGCTGTCTGGAAAAAAAACCTGAAGTCCTAATGGTAAACTAGGGGAGTGTTGTGGGTGGTCTTGGCACACGATGGACAATGGATAGTTTCCTGAGGCTTCTCCTTTGGGTGAGCTTATTTTCCTGTGTGGTCTCTCACTCTGACTGTCTTCACAATGCTAAGGGATAACCCCAAAGCCTTCATGGGGCCCGCCTAGGGCTCAGAGACAGACTCACTGGGCCTTGAGTCCCATGCTCTGTCAGCCTGTAACTCATTTGGTGGAAATTATATGACAATCTATTCTAAGCCTGTACTTGTAACTTTATGTGGAGAAGGTATGTTGATTCAGCCAAAAGTTTATTGCCAAAATAAAACAAAATTATGCATTCATTGTTTTCTTTGGGGAATGGTAAACAATAAGAAACATTGCCAGCACCTTTGAATTATTATGCATTTTGGACAAAGGCTCTGTTCTAATTCTAGAGCCTGGTTTCTACCCAAGCTGAGGTGTGATTTAAGAGGCGTCCTTCAAAATATCTAAAAGTCATTTTCCTTTGACCTGATGCTTTTCCACCCCGAGCTGGCTAGTACGTGTGAGATTTGGATTCAAATCAGATGGGATGCTTTGTGACTATCTGGCTGCTTGCTGAAGATCAAGGCTCAGACCCAACACTTTGACTTAACTGAAGGCCTTGTGCTGTGGTAACAGAATTCTTGTTCCCAGACAATGTAGAAGAGCAGAGATTTATTATCCCATGATTCTGCTGGGATGCCACCTGTCAAGGTACCCAAAGGTTTTATATATGGCAAAGTTGTGTCCATCCCTAAGGTATCTTCTGGACTCAATCCTCTGTGGTGGGAGGCTTGCTCCTCACAGGACAGATGAGCAGGAGGGTAAGGAACAAGGCAGAGCCTAGCAGGCCCTTCACTAGGAACATTGTCTGATGAAGGCAAGGACCAACCTCACATAACCCAGACATGTCTTTGAGACTCCATATTCTCAACACCTCATTGAGAGTCAAGTTGCCAACACAGAGACTTCAGGGAGCAGGACCCACTGGCATCATCTTCACAATGAAAAGTGAACCAACAAAAGGAAGTCTGTGCTGCCAAAGGATCTCTCAAAGAAGTCCAGTGTCATCGTAGCCATGAGGGCAATGCCTGTCTCAACAGGACCAGGCTTCTGGCAGTGGTGAGACACTCTGTCAGGGTGATAGATGGGGGAGGGAGGCAGGAAACAGACACTTTTAAAAGCCAGGATGGTGGGGGAGGAAGCTTTGAGCAAGAGGCAAGATCCAGAAATGTTAAAAGGACAGCTGTAAGGAGACCCTGCTGCCATCACCAGCTCCCACTTTATACACAATATATTGATCACAGTTGACCCCCTGCAGAAGCAAGTCCAGCAATGTGGACAACAGGAAGTGCTCACAAGAGGCAAGTTGGAGACCCATCACCTACCCGACTTCTTTTTTTTAAATTCATATTTATAAAACAAAACAGAAAATATGGTACATTTACACAATGGAATACTAGTCAGCTATTAAAAACAATGAATTATGCACTCACTGATGAGTGGATATTAGCCCAGAAACTTAGAATACTCAAGATACCATTTGCAAAACACAAGAAAATCAAGAACGAAGACCAAAGTGTGGATTCTTCATTCCTTCTTAGAATTAGGAACAAAACACCCATGGAAGGAGTTACAGAGACAAAGTTTGGAGCTAAGACGAAAGGATGGACCATCCAGAGACTACCCCACCCAGGGATCCATCCCATAATCAGCCACCAAACCCAGACACTATTGCATATGCCAGCAAGATTTTGCTGAAAGGACCCTGATATAGCTATCTCAAATGAGGCTATGCCAGTGCCTGGCAAATACAGAAGGGTATGCTCACAGTCATCTATAGAATGGAACACAGGGCCCCCAATGGAAGAGGTAGAGAAAGTACCCAAGGAGCTTTAGGGGTCTGCAACCCTATAGGTGGAACAACAATATGAACTAACCAGGACCCCCAGAGCTCGTGTCTCTAGCTGCATATGTAGCAGAAGATGGCCTAGTCGGCCATCATTGGGAAGAGAGGCCTCTTGGTCTTGCAAACTTTATATGCCCCAGTACAGGGGAATGCCAGGCAAAGAAGTGGGAGTGGGTGGGTAGGGGAGCAGGGCGGGGAGAGGGTATTGGGAACTTTTTGGATAGTATTTGAAATGTAAATAAAGAAAATATCTAATAAAAAGTACATGAAAATAAAAACAAAAGTGCTCTGTCAAAGAGATGAATCTTTAGTGAATGTTTAGTCATTCTGGGATGGGGGTAAAGAAAAGAAATACAACCCTTTGGAATTTAAAATGATTTGAATTACAAAGACTTTAATTCCTTCCTAAATTTGAATTTGATCCTTGGCTTATGTAAAATGACACTATTTCTTCAAATGTAACTTCTTATTAAAAGTCATTCAACTATTTGAAAACATATCGAGATATATTATCCTTTTTTTTCTTTTTTTATTAGATATTTTCTTTATTTACATTTCAAATGTTATCCCCTTTCCCAGTTTCTCCTCTGAAAACCCCCTATGCCCTTCCCCCTCCTTGGGCTCCCCAACCCACCCCTCCTGCTTCCTGGCCCTGGCATTCCCCTATACTGGGACATAGAGCCTTCACAGGACCAAGGGCCTCTCCTCCCATTGATCACCAACTAGGCCATCCTCTGCTACATATGCAGCTAGAGCCTTGAGTCCCACCATGTGTTTTCTTTGATTGGTAGTTTAGTCCCAGGGAGCTCTGGGGGTACTGGTTAGTTTATATTGTTGTTCTTCCTATGGGACTACAAACCCCTTCAGCTCCTTGGATACTTTCTCTAGCTCCTTCATTGGGGACCCTGTGCTCCATCCAATGGATGGCTGTGAGCATCCACTTCTGTATTTGCCAGGCACTGGCAAAGCCTCTCAGGAGACAGCTATATCAGGCTCCTGTCAGCAAAGTCTTGTTGGCATTTTCAATAGTGTCTGGGCTTGGTGGTTGTTTATTGGATGGATCCCCAGGTCGGGCAGTCTCTGGATCTACCAGACTTCTTAAAGGCCTTGGGAACTCCGGCACAGAAGCGTGTGAGCTTAGCTTACTTCAGCATTTCTCCAGCAGGCGTCAGACTCCTCAATGTTTTCTTATAAAATAGCTATCAACATCTCAGACAGTTAAATATTCTGGATATATTTGTGAAATATCCACTATCTGAAATTTCATTACATTATCTATCTATCTATCTATCTATCTATCTACTATCTATCTTCTATCTATCTACTATCTATCTTCTATCTATCTATCTATCTATCTATCATTTATCTATATATACATCTAGATCTTATATTTATCATCTATCTATCTATCTATCTATCTATCCATCTCTTCTATCTCTCACACACACACACACACACACACTCTTGCCCACACATACACCCACTAAAACACATCACACTTTGTACATATATCTAGATTAAATGCTCAACAAATTGGCAAATAGGCTGTGCTCCATTTCTCTCATCTGGCTTGGTGTGTTCTGCAGCCACCTGAAAAGCTTTTAAACACATCCAAGCCTGGGCTCCACTCCAATTTAATGAGTTTGGGGTCAGACCCAGACATCAGCCACCTTCACAAAGCAGGGGATTTAATTCCAGTGAGCAGAAAGGATTGAGACTCGGTGTTGTCCTTACTGCCAGGCACCCAGGGCTTCGCCTTCTACTGGAGTCAGCTTCAATCCATTTGCCCCTTCATTTTGTGATGTACATGTCATGCACTGTTTAGTTTTCCTCCAGATAGATTTCACTGAGCAGTAAAAATGAAGGGAGAACAGTTGGTGGAAATTTACTCAAGAAATTAAGTTTGTCATTAATACGAATGATAGGCCATCTGGATAAGCCACAAGGTTCTCCTGCTAAAGAGAGACTTCAAGGAATGCACCACTTTTATTATTAAACCTGTTAGTTTCTTTCATATATGAATCATGTGTCTTAAGAGCAGTATCCATACTAATTAGGTGGCTGTTCAGTATTAACTTATGCTCACCCTTCATCCACTTTCTGAGTCTGCTTTGGGAAATTCCCAGAAGTCTAATAGACCCCTCACACAATCCCAATGTGTAGATGTTTAAAGGAGAAATGACAGTTGTCTTGCATTGAAGCTGATGTTGATCCTCTAGATTATGAATGCAGATTTATGCTTCTAGAAACTTCTAGAAGCATGATTAGTGTACTTATTAAATTTATCTCTGAGGGTGTTGTACACCTGTGCATCTTACGCACACACACACACACACACACACACACACACACATGCCTTAGGTTTCTGTATCTGACTTTCCCCTGAGCCACTAAGCTACATCAGGTACAGTCCAAATGCTAGGTGAATATACATGTAGCATTTGTAACTCAGCACAGTTACAAATAAATGCCTGACATAAATGTTGGTAAAACTGAAAACCCAACCAGAAACACTGGCACTCCTGAGTGTTGGAGGCGATAGGGAAGATCATGTTTGGAACAAAATGAATATAAACAAAATGCATAGGCTCTGTTCATAAAACAGGGAAAGTCTCTAGTTTCCCTGAGAAAGATCTCTCTGTATTCTTCTTCCCCAAGAACCCCAAGTCTTCCTAGGTCTAGTACCATTGTAACCCAGGTAGCAGATGATCCCCTCTGGATACCCGCACCTCCTCTGGAAGCCAGTACATGTTTTTTTCTAGGGAACACAGTAGCAGAATTTGCTTCCAGGTGCCAGTCTGTGATCTGTGAACCCCTTTCCCACTGATCAGTATCAGGAAGAGTCACACAGACAAATTTTAATGTTACTATGACAGATGGAGAATTATATACGGAAATAAATCAAATATAGTATTAATCAATATAATTCACTGGAATAGATATAAATGTTCACAAAAATATATTAATCAATATAAGTACATTAAAAATAAAACATAAACATGATATATTGACAGTTGTACAATGAGAGCAAAATAGTTTTCTAGATAGGAAACCAGCATTCCAGGATTACTATCCTTTCTGATCATTTCGTCCTTGGGTCTCTGATTTCACAGTGTAAGAGAATTTCTGTAGAATTGAAGATTATCTACTACAATTTATTACAGAAAGAGACGGAAAGTTAAACAGGGACCATTCAGCACTGTAGTTTCCTTGTAATCTTGGTGAAGCCTAACGGACAAGAGAAAATCTCTCTAAATTTGGAATCTCTGCTTCCAACATGGTCTTACCACCAAGACTCCATCAGGACCATTGGAATTCTCAGAATCTTCTTATTCTCTCTCTCTCTCTCTCTCTCTCTCTCTCTCTCTCTCTGTGTGTGTGTGTGTGTGTGTGTGTTGTCTAGACATATATGGATGTGTACATTACCACAGTACATTGCTAGGGGAATGCCCAAGAGTCAGTTCTCTTCTACCATGTTGTTCTGGGAATTGAACTCAGGTCATCAGGCTTGGCATCAGGTGCCTTAACCAGTGTTGCCATTTCTCAGGCCCCTCCCTTTTTTGCATTTGACAGACAGCTCTCTAGAACATCTCCCCTCTACTCCTCAACAACTGTATTTCATAGGATATGTGGAAAGCTGGGGGGTTCTGAGATTTAAAGCACCAAGCTTCTTAGATAAGCACACACTTGGTGCGATCGATTCTCTTGCGTAAGAACAGTCAGACCAGATGACTGTGCAGACGGCTAAAGATGCAACTGAAGCAGAGATTGGTGATCTAAATGGAACCTGTCACTCTGCCCTGTGACTGCAGCAAAGAGAATTGGATGGGGAGAAACCTTCCAGCTGGCAAAGGGAGGATGCATTCAGCATGTGTCTCAGTCAGGGTTTCTATTCCTGCACAAACATCATGACCAAGAAGCAACTTGAGGAAGGAAGGGGTTTATTCAGCTTACACTTCCCACTTTGCTGTTCATCACCAAAGGAAGTCAGGACTGGACCTCAGGCAGGTCAGGAAGCAGGATGCAGAGGCCATGGAGGGATGTTACTTACTGGCTTGCTTCCCCTGGCTTGGTCAGCTTGCTTTCTTATAGAAGTCAAGACTACCACCCACAAGGGGCCCTCCCCACTTGAACACTAATTGAGAAAATGCCTTACAGCTGGATCTCATGGAGGCATTTCCCCAACTGAAGCTCCTTTCTCTGTGATAACTCCAGCTTGTGTCAAGTTGACAAACAAAACCAGCCAGGACAGCATGTGAGCCTCACAGTAAAGCCTTCACCTGTGGGGACACACTGGCCTGTCCCCTCATCTTACCTCACCAAAGTTCTGCCTGTCCATCAGAGCCTCACTAGGGAGCATGTTTCTTTCCTGGAGTACAAATTTCCAGCAGGGGTTCTGGAAGAGAAGCACTTTCTGTGAAACTGTTAAGTCTGCATATGATATCTCCCTGCTGAGAAAGGAACATTTATGCTTGCCACTTCCATTTTAATTATGAAAAGATAGAGATGTTTATGAAAATAGCCAGTAGAGAAGGGAATTTGAAATTTTAAGTTATTCCACTTTGTTTCAAAAAATGTATCATGTTGTGTTTCCTCAATTTAAAATGTCGAATTCCCTGAAAACTGAGGTTATTTTGTTACTAAGAAATAGTAACTGCTGTAAAATTATTAGAGTTTAGCATGCAGTGTTTACCTTAAGTACACAAAAGAGAAATGTCCCCTCTCCTGAAATGGAACCACTAGAAAATATTAGTTTAGTTATAGGATTGCTCAGAGAGCACATTGGCGAGAAACAGGGCTCTGGGAGATTGACCAGCCTGGTCCTGCAGGAGGTAGGCTGGAGGCAAAGCAGAGATGGGGCTGATGGAGCTGAAGGGAGTCATGAAGAATGATGTGGGCAAGGCAGGTGTAAGGGCCAGTCCCTGCAGATGCTGGGGTTAGGCCAAGTTCTCAGCAGATGCATTCCTGGAACCCACCTACCCCCTTCCAGTGGCACCTGCCAGACATCTTCCCCCTTAGGCACATCCTCCCAAGTCTTGGGCCTTGGCCTCTCCTGACCTCTTTTCAATGAGGTTGGTGTGATCAAAGCACTATGTGTGAGGTGGGGAGATGGCGGAAGAATATATAAACATTTTAAGATAAAGCAATGAGAGGGAACAGGGAGGAGAAGGGAACTGTGATTGGGATGTAAAGTCAATAAATAAATAAGTTAATGAAAGAAGAAATTTTAAAAAATGACTTATGACTAAAAGATAACATTCTGTTTTCTATGGAAAGAGGGTAATTGGAGCCTGTATTCCAATTTAAATACACTATTTGTGTCATAAAGCCCTTACTCTGGATATAATTACTAGAGGAAATATATGTCTACTGTCACCTATAACCAATAGGTAACCAGAAGCAGGGGACACAGGAGCCCTGCTCCTCTCCCTAGGACCCCACAGCAGAAAGGTATTTTTCTCCAGTTGTCCTCCAGAGCCTGATCCATCTTCCTTTTAGAAGTGGTTTTCCTTTATTCAAGTATGTTGGCACTGTGGTTACATTTGTTCTATTTAACATGCCCACCTCATGCTGAACATTGGGACAATACGACCTCACAAGTGACTGAGTGAAGCTGCCTTCCAGGGCGAGATCCATGAGTCATCCAAATGGAAGACTTAGTCTGAATGTCCCCAGTCTGTGTGTCACTGGGGGTGGGGGAGGGAGCTGTGGCATTAGCAGGTGGCTCTAAACAGCAGACTGTATTATCTACTGTATTGTTTTCTTCCACAAACAGCTCTGTGTCAACCTGACCAACGAAAAGATGCACCACTATATCCAAGAGGTGCTTTTCCTACAAGAGCAAACAGAGTGTGTACAAGAGGGAGTTGCCATGGAAACTGCCTGTTCTCCTGGTAACCAGGCTGGAGTTTTGGATTTCTTCTTCCAGGTACTTACATAACATAATTAGAAACTTAACAGGATGCCTGCATTCAGGTGCCCTCAAGAGAGAGAATTTTCTTTCTGAAGGTTTTGTTTGTGAGGTATCCTTGTATATGAGATTCTGCAATGCCTTCATAATCCCCCAATAGTTTTTTTGAGAAGCACAAATTATCCTTGCCTGAAGGGGCATTGGGAAGCTCGCAACTTCATTGAAAGGATAAGAAACATCAGAACTTGCTGATATAAGGATATTCACCATTTTACTTATCAAACCTAAAGGTCTCATCAGCCGATTACACGAGGCCAAAGCACAAAATGAGTTTTGTAAGCTGATAAAGACTGAGAGGCCATGAAATACATTGTTTGTTGTACATTGGTCCTTAAAGGTCCTAAAATTTAAATTTTGAAATGTTGGCAGAAAAATATATGTATATATATATATATATATATATATATATATATATATATATAGTTTGGTTTTAAGTTGACCTTTAATTAAAACTCAGCCTGAGTGGATCAGCATGTGTTTATATCCATATTTATTATTTCTGTGCACATCGAAAGGCTTTTGACTCAGTATCTTTATTGTATCTATAAATTCTATAATGATCTATTATTATGTAAGGCAGCAAGATATCTTAGTGGTGAAGGCACCTATCATCCTGGACACACTTGATGGAAGGAAACAACCAACTCTTGCACGTTGCCCTCAGACCTGCATATGAATGCCCTGGTGTGCAAACAGGTGGAAGGCACATGTACACATACTCAAACACACATACATACATACACACACACACACACACACACACACACACACACACATACACACATGGTGGGAAAAGATAATAAATATATGTGAGAGCATGTTTTATCAAGCATGTTAACAGTAACCTCTGTTTCCTAATATAGGATGCTGTTTGAAGTTACCCATCACTTTAAATGCTTGACTAGTATTTCAAATAGGCACTATATAGGTTTTTTTTTTTTTTTTGAAAGCTTGTAGTAGCACTTTCCACCTTCTGTCTCTACAATTGTATATTTCTCTAAAACCATTTGTGTTTTCCTAACACTGTAGCGGAGGGCTCTAATTCCTGCTACCCAGTTGTCAGGATAAGAGTTATATCTGAGAGATCCAAGGTGGCAGAGAGCATCCGTGGGCGATCATAGACATGTGTTAAAAGTCAAGACACTCATTCTGGTTAGCTGTGTGAATATAATAAAATTGGAGAGCATGTGTCAAGGATGCCAAGTGGAACAACAGAAGAAAACGTGTGACCTTTGCTGACTTTCAGAAACCATCAGGATTCTTCTGCCTACTGGATGAGGAGAGTCAAGCGATTTGGTCAGGGGAGCCAAACCTTCCCAGAAAGCTGCAGGGTCTCCTGGAATCATCGAACACAAACGCAGTCTACTCCCCTGTGAAGGATGGCAATGGAAATGTTGCTTTCAAAGGTCAAGGCTCGGCCTTCACTGTCATGCACTACGCAGGAAGGGTGAGTGGACGGCCCATGAGGTGCGCCCTGTGGACTGAGGCATCACTGGGGAGGGAGCGTCAGAGCTCAGGGTTCCAGAATGTGCTACTATTCCATACTCAAAGGCCACACCAACAGCCTGCAGTCATTAAACTTTGCAGGTTCCTTGCCTTTGCTTTGAGTGTGAGTTCACATCTCAGAACAGTGTGTGCTGAGCAGGGGAGCTATCTCACTGTGTGTGGAGACTTCAGTTAGCATGATTGGAAGAGCCTCAGACTTATCAGAAATAGCTGTACTCCACATTTTGGGGAGAGGTTTCCTATATAAACTTTGGGTTTCTGCATGGGCTTGGCCTGAATGTGAGCTTTGTTTGTATTAGCATCTTTCTCTTAGAGCCTAAGAAAGCAAGCCCTCCAACCTTTCCCAACATTCTAGTTGGGTTTGTAAAACTGGTTTCTCCATGCAGAGTCTAACCCCTGCCTGTAGGGGTGTCCCCACCCTCCATTGCCATCTCATGTTAGAATGCTCCAATTGAGTGCACCTTTGCCTCGTGATTTACCTGCCATAACTCTCTGACACAAGTCATCTCTTCAGGACAGGTTTTCTAATCCTCTCAGTTTTCTTGAGTCCCTCTCACTCCCATAAACTCCTTCCCAGGTAGAGTAGAAACATCCTTTCAGCCTACTTAACAACACATTTATCCCCTTCTTAATTAAGAGATTATTTAGTTAAATAATCTCTGTTCTTCTCTACTCAACTCTTGTTTATTATTGATGTCTTCCACTTTAGGATTATAATCACACACAGGCAGACACATACATGTACACAGACACAGTCAGACACACACACAGACACACTCACACCCGCACTTTGTGCTACCACTCAGTGAAAATGAGGGACGTGTGAAGTATCCATTTGATCTCTTCCCTTGTTTACTGAGATGTTGCTGTCCATCAAAAGAGGATGAGAGATGAGCCAGGAATAGCACACACCTAACAGTCAGATGACAGGAGAAGTAACGAAATTAATATCCTAGAGCTGTCAGCATAATGCTATGTAAGGATGCAATTATTTTGCTCATAAAAGTATATAGACTTCTCCAGAGGTACTAACTGTAAAGGAGAGGGTATTTCAGCAGAGACTTAAACTCTGGAAGTATGTGTCACTGTATTACATAGAACTCACTTGCACAAGACAGAAGCTACTCTCCTTGTCTGCACAGAAAACAACCCAGCTTAGAAAAAGAACTCTGAAAGGGTCTAAGTTGATATTTTAGGGGTGCTCCTAAAGTATGCCATGAACCTGCCTGTTGCCTGTTCCTGTACTGATACCACAGCACCCACAGAACAGCAGCAAGCACACCCTTGCACTCAGTATCCGAGAAGCAGTGGTTAGACTCAGGGTTCACCACAGCCACAGCAAAGAGAAGCTGATGTGTGGTGGGCTTACCTGTTGACATGTCAGAAAGCACAGAGGTACAGCCTCTGTCACTTCTGGCAGTAGGGTTGGACAGACGGAAGCCAGAGAAGAGTCAATTCCATGGTACAAAGTAGTCTGCAAAGGAGGCAGTTACAGAAAGCAGTAAGGATGAGTGGGCAGCCCCCCCCACACACATCCACCCACATATTTGGGAAAGGGTGCAAGTTTCATTGACAGTGGAAAGAGTGATAGGGTGAGACATCTAATATTGCTTTCAGCTAATCCATGGACATCTGTGTGTGCCCTCCTGATGGCTCCATCCTCTAGAGCCATGGCTTTGTCAGAAGAGATGAGATAAAGTAGTAATAAGGAGATGATGTTAGACATATTGGGGGAAGGGCAGAACAGGCTTTTGTGTGATTGGCTAGCATCCACATTTGACCAGCAGCAGTGGCATCCATGAGAAGGGGATGGGAAGGCAGTGAGAGAAAAGATAACCAAAGCTATGGGCCTGAGACAGTAGGGGCCCACTGTCCTGGGGTGGCTGATAAACAGGGACTATGCTGTGTCAACCCAACACCTGTATCCCAAGAGGAGAACACTGAAAATGCTCAGGTTCAGATCTTCCAAGCTGGTGGCATGGAGTTCAATGCAGACCCTGATTGGATGGTGAGCATCCCAACCGACCCAACCTAAGAACAGCATGAAGAGAAACAGCTATGGACAAGAGAGGCCTCTCAGGTGCTAAGGAAGGAGACTAGACAGCCCACCTGATAGGGTGGGTGTTAGGCAGAAGATGCCCCTGTGCGAAGTTGGGTTGACTGATGTCATTAGGTGCTTGGAGAGGCTTGTGGGACACAGGAAGAGATTGATGCAAGGGTCTATATTTTTAATCCCTGAATAGGTCCTAGTTGTAATTCTCCTTGGCCTCTTCAAAGTTCTTACAAGTAGAAGAATGTTCCACTGTTATTTTCAGATTCTTTAAACTCTATCATCTTCACATTATATATTTTCTGGATTTGAGAAAAACACATATAAAGCTACAGCTGGGTATCATGACTTCTTCTAATTTAGGAAATTACTTTCTTAGGAGCTTCCTAGGATCTCTGTTAGGCCAGCATCTGAATGCCCTTATTCATATAAGTCTGTTGCATCGTGCCTCATAGACAAAGCAGACCCATAAGAAGTACTCAGCATTTAAAACCCAACAACCGTGGGGTTCAGAATTATAGCTTGATTATTTTGAGTTCGGTTGTAATTATTTTTCTGAGTGCCTAATAGCATTTCAATTTTAATTTTGTTTTTGAAACTTTAAGGGGAAAACAACTGACAGTTTAAATTAGTAGGCAATTGTTCACCGAGTTCTTAGAGAAATTAAAGAACACAGGACAGCCCATGATTAGTTGGTACAGCGCCAAAGCCCCCGTGGAACCGTGCATTTTCCTTTAAAAGCATCTTTGTTTTTAAAGAGAGTTTTCCATAATTGGAGTCGATTTTGTGGCTTTACAGAAATCTTTCATTTTACTGAGATGTACTAATGAGTTGTAGCCAAAGGAGTCCCCAAGGCCCTGTTCACGTGCTACAGTGTAGACTCTATGTGATTTCTAGCAATATGTCGGCCCATATGCCTTTTGAATTGTCAGTCATAGCCACAGGCATTTACGTGTTGGACTGTTGCATCAGAAAACAAAAGAATCATGAACGTGTTCTCTGTTTTTGTTGGTTAAGTGATACGAGAAAAGTTCACCCACCTAAAAGCAGCTATGTACTGCGGATGATTTATAACCTTTGACCCAGAGCTGACTCCCAAGGAGAGAGCCCAGTGAATCCGTGCGCTCTTGAGCCTCTCAGCATCTTCTTGACCAGATGGATGGTGTGAACATCCTGCCTCACTCGGTGCTCCTGCCTGGTGGGCTGATTTGCCTGTTTTAATGGGACTATGCAACACCCTGTGGGAGGGATAGCTCTCTGCAGAGGTGACACTAGCGTTGTTCCCCTGTCCCTGGCTGGATGGGTTCTAGACACACTTCCCCAACTTGGGAACTCTGCCCTGCTTAGGGAGCTTTCTGAGGCGGAAGCTGGAAGATCGGAGGTCCTTTCAGGAATGTTTAAGCACCATTATCTGAATTACGTCTGATGATCCTTCCTAAACACATCTGAATGTTTCATTACCCCCAGGAGCGTGGTGCAGCTTCCTGTCTCCATTACAGAAATATTTTAAAGTAAATGGGAAGAGGCTGTGCATGAAATATTAACAAGATCTCATTAATGAGCGTACGTTTGAATTAAAGAAAGCTTTCGGGGGCTTGGGGGCTTGGGGGCTTGGGGCCTTGGCTTTTTGTTTGTTTGATTGTTTGTTTTAGCCAATTTTAAATCTTATGTGAGGTTACCTGTTTTAGAATTTGCTCTTAGCCCGATGATATAAGTGACAGATAAGCATCGAACCCACAAGTGTGTCTGCATTTATTGGCTGTTAGAAATCGAGATCTTGAAGGAAAGAAGAGTTACAGCTTGACAACATCAGCTCTTAGGAGAGGTTAATTTCCATTAAGGCGAGGCTAAACTAACTCTACTCAGAAATTATGCTTTGAAGCTCCCACATCTTGCAGTGAGGAAAAAGTGAACAGATTATGAGGTTGTAAAGTGATCTGGGGCTAAAAGTAAAGATTAAGTTAATGAAATTTAAATAAAGATTCAGTTGTGAAGCACACAGCTCACACTCCCGTGAGCAGATCCTCATGTATTCAAGCTGGGAATGGCCCTGCTCAGTGCAGATGTCTTAGTGTTTGTCTCTGGGCTACAATCATCGGATTCTGATGGTCCTGTGCAGAGAGGGCTGGGAAGTCATGTGACCCCAACAGGCCACGAGTAGAATGATAGAGGCCATGAGCCAATAGGATCTGACCCACCCTGGATGAGAGAGTCAGGATGGATCTGCCTAGAACCCCCCCAGAACTCCAGTCACCTTCTCTTTCCAGAACCACAAGAACACAGACCTCTCTTTTGCAGCCACCCAAACTGTATTTACAGGTTCCAGCAGAAGCCTGAGGAAGAGAATACACACATTCATTGTTTCCTGGCAGTTTACATACAAGAAAAGTGAAACACGTTGACACGTAATATTTTAGAGTTTCTTCTTCATCATTGGTCTATCCTGAGCTAATGGCTGCCCTTCTTGATCTCTTTGTCCCCTGGGCTTTTGCTCACCTGGGCATCCCATGTCCTCTGTCCTAGATCTGGGCCACTCTCTGAACATCATGTTCCTGACCTAATCCGTGATGCTTTCAAGTCACCTTGCTGTCATCGTGATGCCAGTAATGACACTTGCCCAGTGACCACATCCTTGTGTGTAAACAGCACCGTGTCGGTTTCTAAGTAGGCCTTTGGTGAGGGCTGATGATTCATCAAGATCGTAAGGGTGAGGTTGTTAGAGCTCTTGCTACAGAAGAGCAGAAACTGGGTGGCTTCATCCCAGTGCAATGTATCTTCCCAGTAATAGAAGATGGAAGTTCAAACGCTAGCATCTGCAGGTTCCTCCTGGCCTCTCTGCAAACAGGAGGTAGTCAGTCCCTGAGTTGTGAACGCATTTCTCCTGACTGCCGTTCTGCATCTCAGGGGTCATTCCCTCTTCCCCTAAGGATTTGGGGATAATGTCATGTGTCCCCTTGAGTCTAACAAATAACACGTTTTTTAAAAAAATGCAAATAACGGTCTATAATTCTCAGTGAACGTGAGTTTGGGGGAGAGCATCTACACAGGAGTTTCTGGTAGGTAGTAGGCCTCTCAATTCACATTGACCCATGTCTTCATCTCCTTCCACCTACCGCATCAACAATGCTTTATTATCTACATTCTGCGGAGTCCACACATACAAAGGAAAAAAAAAGGAGACCTTGCTTTACTTGAACAAGTTTGAGTTTCATTCCATAAGGATGTGACTGTGAAGACAGGGACCCTCAGTTGTACACTCATGAAGTTTAAAATTGAGAAAAATATCATCACGAATCTCATGGTTTCTTCTGGGGGTTAAGGAGTAGACTACCTCCATGCAGAAGTGATTATTTTTACATATTTCCTCAAATATACCTATCCTAGCCCCTCTGCAGTACTCTAAGGCCTGCAATATATACAGGCCACAAGGCTAATCAAAAATTTGAATAGACAGAGATATCAAACTGAATTAAGGGATCATTCAGTCAGTTTACTATTTTTGTCTATGATGAGAATATTGGTAAGCCAATGGACTTATCGTATTTAAGTGTTAAATATCCCTGTTTGGTTTGCCAGAACTTGTACATACATTTTTACATCTCATAAACATGCCTGTGTTAGAATGCAGAGCCAGGCTTAGTAACACGTGTTTAAATACTTTATTTGCCTTTTCCCTAACACAAGTTGATCAGCATTAAGACAGCTGTAACCACTCTGGTTGTATTATGAGCTCTTACTGCTCTTCCTCCACGCTTTATAGACTTCCCTGAAAGATAAGTGGAGACAATTCAGCGATTTCTCTATCTATGGAAGCCATAAAAACCGCGCTGAATGAGAGAGCATGCAGATGACTGCCTTAACTTATGCTAATGTGACATTCTCTTTCTCCTGGGCTAGACCTGTCCCATGTGGCGAGTAGCTACACCTTGATTAAAAAGAATTCTGCAAAACTATTAGGTTCTTTAGCATTTGGGTTTATGCCTAACAGTGTGAACCCACAGGTGTTTGGGATTTTACTGTACATTCAGTGATACCCTTTCAATATTATTTCCCTCAAGAAAATTAAAACCTTGCAATCTGTGTACACACTCTGCATTGTAATTTTATGATGAGATAAAAATTTATAGTCCCCTACTACAGTGTACTTATGGTCTTGAAAGCATGCATCAGGATTCTTCCCCAGTCCCCTACATCACATCCATAAAGAAGGGGTTGTCATCCCAGACACGTAAGCCTGGGCCCTATACTATTTATTATTGTGATTTCCCAAGCAGTTGCCAGAATTTGTTTCTAGCACATTGCTTGCTGATGGACATGGAGTGAGGATAAGAAGTTGTTATTGATACAGGGGCTATCTGTAAAATACCTCAATGCTTTTCTTCTCCTCACAAAGGACGTGTTCCCTCACTGAATAAGCTTGAAGCTGAAAATTACCCCTTGTTTAGATATGCTGCCACCCAGATCTTCCCACAGAGGAAAATCTTTACTCCACTGATAATTCTAGTGTGTTCTAGGTGGTGTCATGCTGATTCAAATCAACCTCTGCACTCTTGACCTCTTAACATGGATGGTTCATGGGGACCCTTTCAGCCTGCTCAGCCTTTCGGGTGCACCTGTACCCAGAGTGACATTTATCGCTTGTGCCCTGGGCTTTGTCTCTGAAGATTTGTGGGAGACACCATGTACCCAGGAAAACTCTGGAAGTGAATCTGTAAATCAAATGACAGAGGAGACAGACAAATCAATGGGTGGCTACTGCTTTTATTTTTTTTCCTTCTTCTCCACTTTTTTTTTTCTCCAGGCAGAAATCCCAGACACAACAATCAACTCTGTCTGGTCTCAGCAAAACTGATGCTATTAAAGGTTATTTGATGAAAACATTTTGACCCATGTAGAAAGAGCTTAATTTACAATCTACATTTGTTTCCCCCTCTTGGTCAGATGTTTTTAAAAATAAACATTAGGCTCAGCAGGACTCTGCTGTCTTCTTCCTCCACCAAATTTTCCTTTGAAGGTTGTCCTCAGAGATGTAGTGGTGAACTGTCCCGAGAGATGCTTCTCCGTCCCTCTGTCCCTCCCTCCCTCCCTCCCTTCCTCCCTCTCTGTGCTCACTCTTAGGTAGGGCAAATGCAGGGATCCCTGGGCTCTCCTTCTTTCTAAGTTCAGCATGTCATCTCACTTTTATGACCAGATAAAAAGTTATAAATATGGAGCTTTGAGTCTCCTAAAATATTGACACTTTCCTGTTAATACCTTCTCCTTAAAAGGAACACATGAACTCTTCTCGTTCACCTCAGCTGCGTCAAGTTCACCATCCAGATATCTTGGCATCGAGATGATGCCTCTTCATGTTGTCTAGTGTTCTCTGTGCCCACCATGAACCGGAACCAAAAGGAAATACTAAAAACTATCAGGAGAAATCACTTATTGGAAAAATAATAAAACCTGTCATTTTCGTTACTTTACTCAGTGCCGTGGCCAAAACGGCTGACAAGAAGCGACTTCAGGGAGGAGGGGATGATGTAAACTCATTAATTACGGGTGTTTGTTGCTCATCCTCAGGAAGGTGGGAGAGCATCTGAGCATCTGTACCTTGTCGGCATGAGAGCTGGCTTACATCCAGGTGAATCAAGAAGCAGAGAGAACAGGAAATGGGAGCAGATAGAATACCCCAAGCCCTGCCCATATCCAGGTAGCACTTCCCCCTCCCCACACCTCCTCTCCAAGCTGTGCTATCAGCTGAGCACACATGTTCTGAAAGAAGAGAATTCACAGATACCTTACATGCAGACCTCAGTGCCCTGCTTCTTTGGTGAGAAACAGTACAAACCCAACAGCCCACAAGGGGTCAAGGTCCTCCAGACAGACTGAGTGGAAAGCTGCAGCCGCGCGTGTGAAAAGGAGCTGGGCATAGTTGCACTTCCTGAAAATGATCATTTATTTATTTTGCTAAACCAGTCTTCACATATATTCTGGCGTGATATATTGAATTCACAAGTATGTCTGCAAAGTTCTGCATTTTTATCATCTGTTAATCCTAACCACTTCTCCGAGGAGGATATTTTGCATCTTGTAAATAACAGGATGCCGGGAGGGAGTAGGGACGTGAAGGGTGTGCAGATTTGCTTCGGTTCCATAAATATTGATGATCTTCTGAGTGCCAAGATGGGGGGGCACGTATAGCTCAGTGTCCTGGGAAGATGGCTACCCAAATATGTGATCCAGCTGCCTCTCTTGGGAGCTTTAGACCTTTGCAGGGCTCACTGCCACCTTCTAAATACTCACTTTTCCTCGGCTCATTCTGAAAACAAAATCGATTTAAAAAAATAATTTCCATTTTTATACCACTTTTAACTTTTAGCGAAACAGGAAATCTAAGGGTAAGCTACATATCCCTCATCCAAAATGCTTGAGATCAAAGCATTTCCAGGTTCATGTATGATTCAGATTTTTAAATTGCACATCGAATTTGCTAGTTGAGAAACTGTAATGTCAAAAATTCAAGATCTAAAATGTTTTAATTTTTCTTGATTCTTGAAATTTTCATACAACGTATTTTGATCATATTCACTCCTACCCACCCAACTTTATATTCTCTCTGTCTCTCTCTGTCTCTCCCTCCCTCCCTTCCTTCCTCCCTCTCTCCCTCCCTTCATCTTCCATATCCAATAGAGTCTTGTTTGTGTTAGCTAACCATTCTTAGCTGCTGGGCCTGCTCTGGAGTGTGGTAGACATATTGGAGATCAATAGCATTGAAGAAAACGGATTCTTGTTCCCTCGGAATCCATCAAATGTCAATACCTCCTCAGTCAGGAGCTACTGCACTTTGGGACTCTGGACTAAGCTAGCACAGGTCTTACACATGCTGTCACAACTGCTATGAATTTTGTCTGTGCAACTTCCCCATCATAACCTGAAAAACACTGCTTCCTTGATGTCATCTCTCACCTCTGGCTCATGTCATTTTTTTTGTTCAGTCTTACTGGAAGATCCTGGAAGTGAAGGATTTGATATAGATGTCCTCTTTAGGGCTGTACATTGTCAAGTGTCCTTTTTTTTCCATATAGACCAGTTGTGAATCTCTGTCCACAACCAAAGGAAGTTTATCTGATGAGATCTGAGTGATACACTTCTTTATGGTTGAGGCATTATGTCATTATGAGTCATTTTAATATCATTTCCATTTACCAGAATAACAGTGGTAGATGTTTTCCCCCTAGAGTCCATGACCTATCTAGTCTCAGGTTCTTGCCCTAATTAACAGTGCCAGATATACACTCCATCCTGTGGAATGGTCCTTACACATAATCAGATCATGGTTACTTACTCCCATAATGTTTGTGCCACCTTTACACTGGTGGGTGTATCTCTCCAGGCAACAATGGAGTCCTTCATTATTGTAGTTCTCAGAATCCATGGCTGATTGAGATTGACGCATTCCTTTCTCCCCTGGTAGCATACACAGCACCTTCGAGCACAATGAAACCTTCCAGTAGAGAGAACACTTCAAGGTGTCTAGCAGCCTGGTTTCTCTGTGTTCTGTGACTCAAGCATATGGTGTCTTCAGCAATAGAGTCAAGTTCCTGAGGGTAACTAAGAATGATGGGAACAACCTGTGACCTGTTGGGGGCCTGTTGTGCCCTTTTGGCCAAAAATCTGAGAAGCTCCAAAAGATGTAAGCCGTTCTTGGCACTGAGCTTCTGAGTTTGGATAAGAATGATGACCTTGGGGACCATAATTGTCCATGAAGGAATAATCAAGGACTGTTGTTCCTCAAAGGCGTATCAATTACCTGCTTTGCTTCTCTGTTAACACTCCTGTTAACATTAAACAAGGCTACTTTGGTTCATTCGTTAGGAGCAGACATACACTGTTGGCTCTTATCGATGCCTTACCTATGGCTTGCAAGCTGGCCTTTTGGCCAATCTATACCTAAGTTTATCTCCCCTGAGTATAAAGTAACCTGTGTTTTTCATTTTAAGACAGATGTTCAGGATGGCATTGTAGTTCTTGATCTCCATGGCATGGTGTGTGTTGTCAGGATTTAATTTTATTATTATTATTATTATTATTATTATTATTATTATTATTGCTGGCACCGCCTTTTAAAGTACATTCAGAAAGTGTAGGCCTTCCCTGTGACTGGATAAAAAGTGTAGGCAGCTCCAAACTCTCTGCTTTGGCTTTCACTCACAGATTCAAGTTTAGTTGTTTTTGTAATCAAACAGCAAACATCCACGAAAGCTGAGCTGCTCAAAGGCCTTAAATACAGAAATGCTTATGACCATTCTGTGCATCCATCCCTCTTGATTTCCCTGACGTTGCTCTCTTTCCTTTGGATGGTTTTCTGTGGTCACAGTGGGGTGTCTGCACACAGATCTTTAGACAACCTAGATTAACCTGTATTTCTGTATCGTTAGCTCTCTGATAGTCAAAGTCGACTCAAGGCAATAGCTATTGCATATAGTACCATGATAAATATGAGAGAGTACAGGAATCTTTTTGCCGTAATGTTTTTATTCCATTTAGAAATATACACACAAGAATGGGATGGACACAATATAGGGCGATGCTAATTTTAGCTTTTGAAGGGACTCTCCATCTTGATTTTTTACTGCTTGTCCTAATTTACATCCCAACCAGCAGGGAGTAAAGGGCCTGCCTCAGCTTCTTGATGGTTTTTGAGTTGATCTTCCTGGGGTGAGGTCTGATTGGCATGTATCTAGCTTTTTTCATATTACCGTTGACTACAGCTTTTCCCCAAGACACTAAAGGAGTGATTACTCTGAAAAATGGGCACAAAATTAGATCATTAAGTTGAGAGTGATGAAGATACAAAATACACACACACACACACACACACACACACACACACACACATGTATGTTAAATACAGTACAAATAGACTTGTACACATGCAAAAATGTAACATGGACTGTGACAGCCGCACATGTTAGTCTTCCAAGGTCCAAGGTGGCATGTTCCTACATGCCTAAGCTGTCACTGCAGGGAGCTTTATAGAGGAACTTTTGACTTTTGGCACTTCAACCACATGGAAGTGTCATTCTCCAGCTCAGGAACATTGCATAATAATGTAATTATCAATTTAACTTGGCCTTAACATGTTGACCTACTAAGGCAGTAGACAAGGGATCAGTATTCAACCTAGTGTCTATGTGGGCACCTGTTCTGAGGCATCTCACCAATGAGGAGACGGTGACAGGGAAGGAAAAGGAAGAGAGCTGATATCTGAGTAGAGAATCTGTACGTGAACCCTAGGACTCCCCTTGAAGCTAGTGCAGTGACGTCAGTGCCCAGAGGAACCCATTCTAGTCCTGAGTGTGACGAGAGCTGAGGATGTTTATGGCAGTTAAATGCAGTGTCTGCAGCTCATGGTCCCTGGCTGTTGCTTCTTTCAATCTTTTGTTTAGATCTCTCTGCCCACTTGATTGAATTCAGGGAATGGCCAGGATATCTTGCAATGAGGTCTCTCAGGAATGAATCTATCAGCCTTCCTGAACCCTGATTTCATCTATACCTTCAAGAGGCCCAACATTTTTACTCGAGCACTTAATTGTCATGGCTGCATTCTTGGCTTTGCTTTTCTGTGAGCTACGCAGCTGCTACAAAGAGTTGAACTGTTGGCACCAAGACCAGCAAAGACAAAAACGCCTTGGGAACTGTCAAATTAAGGCACAGTACAGTCTTAAAAGAAAATATATTAAGATCTCAAAGAGAACAACTGATTTGGTAGTACAAGAAATGTCAATAATCTGAAGTGGCTAAGAAATTTACCAGAATGGGACCAGTCTCCACCCAGATCTCAAGGAGATATGGAAAGAAAAGACACCATGGTGTTGTGGGAAATATTAAAAAGAACGGCAAGTTCCCACACTACGGTGGGCACTGGTGGGCCACATGGCTCCAGCATGGTGTTCTCATCTCAGCAGACTCTCTGGCCCAGAACTCCCAAGACATTTCCACCCAACTCCCTAAGTTCCCTTGGCAGGTTGTGGCCACATGAGCCCCATGCAATGACCACTCACCTCGAGGTTAGCTGTCACAACTCCCAGTAACCTGGTAAAATCAAAACTCTAGAAGCTTATAATTAATCAGTCAGATTTATATACAATAAATTCTAAATTCACAAGGTGCCCTGACAATAATTTCAGAGTCAATTGATAATGATACAAGCTGCCCAGCTAGATGAGACAAGTTATCTCAATTATTCTATCCCTATATGTTATTATAGCTACCAGCGGCTATTTAAAGCCACTAGGAATCTGAATTGTCCCGTTGGTCCTCCATTTTCCTCCTCCTCTCCTGTGTTGCTCCCTGTCTCTGCAACTCTTACCTCCGCCGCCCTTTTCTCTGTCCAACCACAAGCTTCTTAAATTAAATTAGTTGGACAGTGAAAATCCTGCTACACCAGGGGTCTTAGGCATTTGGTGCAGATGCTGGAAGCTGGAGCCATGACTCCTATGACCATGTATGTGTTCCAGCAGCAGGTTCTGCTTGACTGAGGAGGAAGGTGCTGACTAGAGCTGCTGTGGCCCTATCTCTTCCCACCCTATCCCAGATCCTGGCTTCAGGCAGCACTTCTACATGGCCACCAGGGCATCTCTAGGAGGTCCACTGTCTAGAACTAAGTAGACTACTGACGCACTGGAGGCAAACATACACAGGAGAGGATAAGATGATGTCCTGGCAGAGCAAGGAGAACATGTGCAGAGGCTCAGCACTTGAAAAGGCAAAATAGCAAAACTGATGACGCAGAGATATAAAGACAAGCAACCTCTAGATGAAGGAACTCGGGTAATGCTGAATTTGAACACTCGACATCTCCCAAATTTTATAAATGTGTGCTTTACGAGAGCACTAAACTATTGAATGGAACTTAAAACAAATTTTATTTTTAATTCAGATCATTTCAGTCCAGGTACATTTTTGTTATTATTATCATAATTATTTTTTTTTAAACAGATCTCACATTTTAGCACCCAAGGCTGGTCTAGAACTCACTACATAACCAAGGTTGGTCTGGAACTGACAGTGTAGCCAAAGTTAGCTTTGAACTCAGAACAATCCCACTGCCTCAGCCTTCTGAGTGCTGGATTACGAGTGTATGCCACCACACCCAGATGGTAGTTTTATTTTAATAGACTTTGCTCTTGGTCACACTAAAGACAAATTGAAAATCTCAATATGTCCACTTACCATATCTATAGAAGACCTCCTATCATTCCCTGCAAACAGTGCATTTATCAGCAATCTTTGCTAACAAAATCATTAGACTTTGCTGTGAACAATGGTCGGACAGAGGAGGAATGACGGCCTGGAGAGTGACTCACTGCTGGCTAGTGTGCAGCCCCAGGACTGGCTGTGTGTTGATCATGGAAACTAGCGTGGGAATCCCCCCTTCCCAATGCTCACTTGGACATCATCACACGTTTACTGTTTTCAGGCTCTCCCACCCTGGATCTCTGACTGCGCATCAGAACTGACTGGGGAGGAAGGGGCAAGTGTGTGCTTCTGGCTTGCCTCCCATAAGTAGTACTGGGGAGTTTGGGTGAGATCTGGAAGATTTGCCTTCGCGTATATAATTGTAAATGAAGACTTTGGCTGATGGGAAATCTGGAAGCCCTGTTTTCAGAAACACTGACTGTCCCAGCCTCATAGTTGACAGTTAGGTTGGGCCGTACCCCCATCTTTGCACCCCTTCTCTCATTGGTCCCATGCAGGCAGAGGAGGCTTCTGGTACTGGCCGACCCCTGCCCAAACTTCATCACCAAATCACAACAGCCAGCTACTCCTTAAGTTCAGTTCGGGGAGCTATATTTGTGTGAGGAGAGGGAGCCGTGGTGTGGCTAAGGCTCCATCTTGCCTTGCTTTCCCGTTTCCATGGTGATGAGCCAAGCTCAAGCTTGACAGCCATCGCCTAGGAGGAAAAAGCGTGTTTGTGTCTCAGTGTTCCATGACTTTTATTTTCATCGTGGATCTAGGAAACCAGGCAACAGGAGGAGCTGTGAGTCACAGCCACGGGAAGACTCCCATACCTCCCTGTTTTAATGTATGGCTCACATGATTTATCTTTTAATTGTATTTATTGTGGTATAGCAGGAGTATTGTAGGGAGTAATCCAACAAAGCACACACACACACACACACACTCACACTCACACTCACACTCACACTCCCCAACTCTCCCCCTCCCAAGCCCCCTCAGCCTGACACCATCAAAGCAGGGTTTTAGCAACTGTTGCTCACAGCCGAACCCAAAGCAGAATGCTAAGTTTTCTTTTGAGTAATTTTACTGAGCAGAATCATTCCAGAGAGAATTTTTGAATACATGACGATTTCCTTAAAGATTTTTTTTTTGTTCTGGGCTGTGTGCATATAAATTTCTCTATTACATGCATGAGGGGCGCTGCTACTCACAGCATGAAGCTTGTCTTTCAGTGTCTAGGAGGGGGAAGTAAGGAAGGCTTGAGGACCCATTCTAGTAGGACACAGAGAGAAATGAAGGAATTAACCTGGCCTCCGTCTTCTGCTTTCCCCATCTCTCTCTATCTACCAAATAATAAACCAGAGGCACAGAGCCCTGGGCACAGCAGCTACCTTAACAGCCCAGGAAAGCCTTCTGCCTGAAACCTGTTCTCTGCTGCCTCAGGTGGGTGCTGCCACGGTGAGAACAGATGATTTTCTGTTCCCCTGACAACCAGTCGCTAAGCTATGGGTGGTTTCTCTGATAGATTTTTACCTGCATAGAAACCTGTCCACTTTACTAGGCTTTGAGGTTGCCTGCTTTTATACCGTCTGAAACCCAGTGGCCTGGTCCCCACAGGCTCCCTAGTCTTCAAGGCCTCAGTCATCCCCCTGGTCCCCCTAGCTCTCGACAGCTTCACTCTGTGTCTTTTTCACTGAATGTCTTGCCTTGGGCTGCTGGCCTTTCTTGCCAGTAACATGGCTCTTGGTGAGTCGCAATGCCGGATGCCTTCCCGGGAGGTTTGTTCTGTTTAGATACAATTCTATCACAATGTTGTAAATGAGTTTCAGCTGATGCAATTTAAGGACCTTGTGAGTCTTCTCGCTGGGCAAACAAGAGCAGTGAAGTTTCACATTGAAGAGGTCCACAGAGAACCAGGTTGATGTTCCTTCCCATGGGTAGGTTCTGAGACCAGGCAGACCTCCCTAGTCAGAGGTCTTAGAGGAGGACAGGACTCGGAAGGCTAAGTGGAAGGATCAGCTCACCCCTCTCAATGACTGCAGTTTATAGGACAGTCAGGACACCTGAAATACAGCTCACATTTTCTAAGACCTGGAGATACGCATCACTGTAGACCATGTGCTGGTTTTTTTCTGCATCCATCAATAAATAACATAATTTTTCTTCTTTAACTTATTAATATTCTGGATTATCTTGAATAATTTTCAAATATTGAAAGTACTTACATTTTGGAAAGCATTGACTGGCCATGGTAAAAATATATATTATTATACTATTATACTATTATATATATATATATAATAGTATATATATATATATATATATATATATATATACATACACACACACACACACACACACACACACACACACACACACACATATATATACCCCCAGCCCAAAATTCAGGGAATCCTAAAGCATGGGGGACAGAGAGGAGGTTCCCCCACTGTGATGCAAATCAACTGGAATGGACTAGAAAGGACAAAAGGAAAACCCGCAGATGCGGTCCATAACACATCAGGTAAAAGTGACAGAGGAGAGTCAGAAGAAAAGGTGTGTGTATGTACACATGTACTTACATATACACATCATATATAAATATATACATGAATTTATCCATGAAAATCTAGATGTATGTGTATATGGCTGGCTAAATATGAAAGCACAACATATCAAGGACCAACACAGTAGAAAGGACTTTTGATAACATTATAGGCTCACCTGCTAGGGAATACACAAATCTTGAAATATGTTTCAGTCTCAATAACAGAGAAATTAGCTTTTGTTGTTGTTGTTCATTTTATTTTGTTTTTGAGAAAGAGACAAGACCATGGAGACAGGTGGGTGGGGAGGTAGGAAGGATCAGGGAGGAGTTGAGGGGAGGGGAAAACAAAATCAAAATATATTGTATAAAAATATTTTAGGCTAAATAAATAAATAAATGAAGAATGAAAAGCAATCTGAAGTAAGCATATGGCAGCCAGGAAGGAAGCTGCGAGGGTAAGCCTCGCTGCTGAGTCTTCAAAGGATCTGAGTTGGTATCCCAGCACCCAAGCGAGATGTCTCACAGCTATCTGTAACCAGGTCCGGAGTAGCATCTAATTTTGCCTCTGGCATCTGTGAGCACCTGCTCTCACATGCAGAGATGCACACCTATCTACACATAATTAAAAACCATCAAAATGAACCTTTTTATACAAATGATTGGTTATTTGAATATATGGATAAAATGAAAGACTTCTAGCAAGGTTGACCAAAAAAAAGGATGTAAATAACCAATGTCAAGAAAAAGACAGAAAGTATCTCTGAGGCCCTGCCAGCATGTAGGAGATCAGGAGGAACAGGAGGAACCCCACACGAGGTAACAGTTGGGCTAGCATGGGCTAATTCCTCAGAAAGCTCAGCTACCTCACCTCACCCCCATGAAGGAGATCGTCCAAACAGGCCAGTCAAGGAAAGAATTTGAAAATGCAAAATTCCCCCAAAAAGAAATCTCCTTCTTCCAGATGGCTTAACTGTAGAATTCCACCAAATGTTTTAAAAGAAAATTAGTACCAACTTCATGCAGTCTTATCCAGAAAAATAGAAGACAGAATGCTTTCTGATTTGACAAAGCTAGCATCGCCCTGCACCCAAAATCAGAAAAAGCTAGAACACAAACATGTGCACACACACACCAAAAACCAGTCCTTCAAGAATGAAATTGGATAAGTGTTCAAAAAAATACAGCAGACCAGATTCATATATATGTATATGTATATGTATATATATGTGTGTGTGTGTGTGTGTGTGTGTGTGTGTGTGTGTATATATATATATATATATTATAATAATTATATTTTTACCATGGCCAGTCAATGCTTTCCAAAATGTAAGTACTTTCAATATTTGAAAATTATTCAAGATAATCCAGAATATTAACAAGTTAAAGAAGAAAATTTATGTTATTCATTAATGGATGCAGAAAAAAATATTTGATAAAATTCAACATACATTTACAACAAGCATTCTAAGAAGACAGCTGTGGAGGAGATGGTGTTGTCCCAAGAAAGAGCACCCACAGAAGGCTATTGCTAATATCACATGTAATCAAGTGTAATCCTAAGAAAGACAGATCCTCCCCAGGAAAAGCACCTGTAGCAGCCCATTGCTGTATGTAACTGTGGAAATCAGGTGTTGTACTCTTAAGGTCAAGAGTTCGGCAACAATGCTGGCTGCTGTCACCCTGGGCCACATGGCTGCCATTACTCTGTACCACATAACGTTGTACGTTCTAGTGAATTTCGTGATAATAGGAAGGAAATAAAAGACTGGCAGACTGGAAGAAAAACATCCCTGCTTATACATGACATAATTGTCAGTGTACAAAACCACAAGGAATCCATTCAAGAGAAAGACAACTATAGCAGAAATAAATATTTCAGTTAGGACATAATGCATAGCAATAATAAAGAAGAGCTTGTGACGTTGAGAGGGAGTATAAGGGGAACATGGGAAGAGTTGGGGGAGGGGAGGGGTGGGTGAAAATGTGCAAATACAGTGTGAAATCCTCAAAAGATTAAAAATTTAAAGAAGATCCCAGAAAAACATAAAAATGTGTTGAGTTTTAATGTCAGTAGTGGACACTGAAATTAAGCATGACGACGTTCATAATCACTCAAAAACAACACAGTGCTCAGGCTGTAAGTAAGTCTCATTAAACATATATAGAAAGAGTGCATTGAAAATACACTCTTGTGTGTGTATGCATGTGTGCATGTATGTGTGTGAGCATGATGGAGCATACCCTGTATGTGTACATGCCTGTGTATGTGTGTGCACAAGCATGTGTGTGTGCATATGCATGTGTACACATGCGTGTATTGATGTGTATGCATGTGTTTGTATGTACATGTGTATGTGCATACTTGTGTGTGTATGCATTTGTGTGGGTATATGGCTATGATGAAGCATGATGTGCATGCATGCATATAGGCATTTATGCATGTGTGCTTGTATTGTGCATGTGTGTGTGTATGTGCTTGTATGTGTATGAGTATGTTGGAGCATGCCTGTAATGATTCTAATGCTGAGGAGAAAGAAGCAGAAGGAACCTTGGATCAAAACAAGAATTTTTGTAGTTGTAGAAGCATAAGCCGTCTTACTGTAAAATGTATATGGGAAGATCCAGCTACTAGCATAGCTACAATGATGTCTGTAGAATACAGTGGAAAGGATTACCTAACTGTATCACATGACATTTCAAAATTTTGTACTCAAGACAATGGCAGAAGGCAATGCTCTCTACCAAACATAGAACCCAAAAGTAGACATACAAAGGGACTGAGCCATTGGAGGGGATTTATCAAGGGAAATTCTAAACACACCATCCCCATGCTGGTGTTTATAGTCTATAGTCTTGCCTCATTGGTCAATTTCCCAGTTTTGATTATATTATAGGATCTTGCCATGGGAGAAAACTGCTCAGGGACACATAGAACTTTCTTGTATTATTTCTTGCAAAATTATGAGATTTGAGGTATACTAAATTTAAAGTAGTAAGTTGTAATATTTAAAAGTATAGTGAGATGTTATTCATGCCACAAACATCAGCATTGATAGATATTTTGCCTTGTATTTAGACTTTTTTTTACAGTATTATCTTGTACACCAAACACTATAATCACAGTCACCTCTGTTACCTTTTTTAATCCTCCCCACTCCACTCAGCCCCCTTCTCACCAGCTGATCCATGA
>CACVCL010021831.1:0-53832 GCA_902729485.2 Mus minutoides
CACAAAGACACAGATACATACACATTAAAAAAAAAAAAAAAAAAAAAAAAAACCTCACCATCTCGTCAAGGAATTTGAGACGTGGGCAACTTTGTCTAGATCCTACCAGAGCAACAAGCATGGCCAGATCAGAAATGCCTGTGACCCTGGCTGACTCAGCAGCGCTCATGCAAATGAGCATGTAAATGAGCATGCAAATTAGCATGTCTCCCCACCTACCCACCAGCACAGCTTTGTGAACAGGGTGGAACTTCCGGTGCTTGCTGACTCTCGGGTCAAACAGTCCCGTGGTCTGCATTTGTCAGAAGGCCTGGGTTTCACTGGACGAGGGAGCGAAACACTAAAACTGCCCACACGTTTCTCATTCAACCCCCACTTCCTCCCACCAGGGGTTTTCCTTTGCAAAGTCGGTGGAGCAGGTATGGAAGGTGACTCCCCAAACCCGGACATAAAGGTTCCTTTGCTTCCCGCTGAGGCAACACCATGACCCAGCCCCAGGGCCTTCACAGCATCACCCAGTGGAAAGTACTGCGGATTCAGATGGGAGACTGAACCCAGGAACTCCATCTAGCTATGGCCACACACATTCCCCTCAATGTCCAAGTACGCATGAACTCAAAATAGGTCCGATTAACCAATTCAGTGCTATCCGGGAACTTGGAGATGAGAAGGGTAGGGCTGGAGAAATGGTTCAGCCAGTAAAGTGTTTGCTGTGTAGACGTGAGGTCTAAGATCACTCCTCAGAATCCATGTTTAAAACAAAATTTTTTCATTAAAAAAAAAAAAAAAATGGATGAGGTAAGACCCACTTGTAATCCCAGCACTGGGGAAGCAGAGACAGATCCCTGGAGAATTTCAAATTAGTGACAGCTCCTATGTCAAAACAATAAAACAAACAAAAAACAAGGTAGGGCTAGATGCTTCCACTAGTAAGGGCAAGCCTGACAACCGAAGTTCAGTCCCTGGGAGCCATTTCAAGGTGGAAGGAGGAAAATGAGTACAAAGTTATCCTGACCTCCACACGTGTGTCACAGTGCTGGCATGCGTTTGTGTAAGCACGGGCATGGGCGTGCGCGTGCGCGCGCGCACACACACACACACACACACCACACATAAGGTGAGAATATGTGAAATTTCATATGTAGAAAGCAGTGTGCTCTGAACACATGCCAATAAGCAGTGTGCCTCTCTGTTTATGAGTTCTCAGGAAAGGGACATGCTTCATAATGGGCCCCATGAGCCCTCTTGTCCCCTGCAGAGGGTTCCCACCAGGCTATTCCATACTGACCAAGGGACTACAGGTGACTGTACTCTCCCTTGAATGTGCCACATGCCAAGGATAATATTTAATATCCACAAGGGTCTAATCAAAAAGGCTCGTTTTCCACCCCATGTAATCAAAAAGAAAGGATTCCTAAACAGAGCCAACATCCGTGCACTCAGACATCCCAGCAACATGACTGGCTTTCAGAACCCTGGAACACTAATGGGCTCGAAAAGGCAGGATTGGGCAAAGCATCCTCCGCAGTTACCACCAGTTCATTTTTCATTCATTAAAGAAAAGCCCCATACTAGCCAAACTCAGGGTGCTATTATTCTGATTGGGATAAAAGCCCAGAAGATAATGAACTATCGGGATTCCCTACTTGTCTTAACGTACTCAGTCGGACTGAACGACCCTATTCTTTGACTCCTTCACCGGGTCTGGACCCGTCTTCAGGGTTGGGATGTTCTGTTGTCCATTGCTCTTGTAAGATCGTTCGGGTAGGAAGGACGATACGGGTCGGGGTCGGAGTCGGGAGCGGGGTCCGGAGGACACTATTGATGAGGTGGATGGCTGAGCCCCTGCCCCACCTGGTGAAGTCTATCAGAAAGCCATCATATGAGGAGGCAATGGGAAAGGCCTGACTGCACAAGCCAGAAATACAGAGAAAGCAGTGACTGGCTATAACATGGGGAATACAGAGAAAGCAGTGACTGGCTATAACATGGGAACCAGGAGCTCAAGAAGAAGATACATGAGAAGAGGAACGAGGAAGAAAAAGATCTTTGTATTGGGGAGCAGGACAGGGGGAGGGTATAGGGGACTTTCAGAGAGGAAACTGGGAAAGGGGATAGCATTTGAAATGTAAATGAAGAAAATATCTAATAAAAAAGAATTCTAATAATTAAAAGGAAAAAAAGGGAAAAATAACTTTGTAAAACAGAGTCACCTCCAGAGACTCATCCCAACAGTTGGTAGCAGTTTTCTACATTGTGGTCAATTCCAGAAACCATGAAGACCAATACCCTTCAAGTCTCCCTGTATCCCCCCATCTCCCTATTGATGACACTTTGTGCAGCTATGAATTCCAAAGGCATCATTCTCTGAATTAGCACACTCAGGACAAGAGAGGCAAACCTTGGAGATGGTCCAAAGCCTCCTGCCACTTGAGGGTGACTCATTACAACCACCTACAGGCAGGTGGGATGGGGAGTCCTGACTCAGTCTTCCTCACTCTAGAAACCAGGCTCCTTGACACGGAAGGACTCCTTGCTTCCCCAGGGCAGTTGACCAAGGACTCGTCTCAGAGGACTGTACTCAGAACCATGGAGCCGACTCTCCAGATCCAAACTTCACATCTTTAGCTCTCAGAACCCTCACTGTAGAGCATTGGTTCTGAACCTGTGGGTCACAACCCTTGTGAGGGTCGAACAGCCCGTTCACAGAGGTCCAATACCAGAATTCCCTAACATCAGATATTCACATTACAAGTCATAACAGTAGCAAAATTACAGTTATGAAGTAGCAGTGAAAATAATCGTATGGTTGTCGGGGGGAGGGTCACCACAACATGAGGAGCTGTATTAAAGGGTCGCATCCGTAGGAAGGTTGAGAACTGCTGCTGTAGAGTAAGAACTTGAACAACCAGGCCATCATCTGAATGTCATCCTGTCTTGACATTTCTTCCATCAAAGAAATGAGTGCATTGCTCGTGAATTCTGCCTCAGTCAAGTCCTCAGGACACAGGCACAATGAAGCCATGTTTTTTGGTAGACTCTAACCTGAATGGGCTCTAGCCCTGCATCGTCTGGTCTTTGTTCCCTTGTAAACCTCATGAGCTGGGCCTTTACTGTTTGCATATTTCTCTCGGTACTCTGGTCTTCAAACTCTCACGGAATGGTCCATCGACCTCTACTTACAGCATCGCAGGGCTTTTCTAGCCCACGGCTCCAAACCCGGCCACATTCCTCCCGCAAGCCAATTCCTAAAGCCTATGCTGCACATACTCAGATTTATCAGCCAGTCCTCAGTACCAATATTCTAAATTGGTTCGGTCATTGCTATGTTAAAGTATCTGATGAAAGAAATAAGATTTTCTTTTTTTAAAAAAGGGTTGGTTTTTGTCTCACAATTTGAGGGTACTGTCTATCGCTGCAGAAAGGCATGGTGGAAAGCAGCTGATCACACTGCATCTTCAATCAAAAGCAGAGAGCCATGGAAGCTGATGTTAGTTCCTTCTCCTTTTAATTTAGTCCAGGACCCAAGCCTGTGGAACAGTACCACCCAAGTGAGTGGTCTCGTCTTACCTCTGTTAACCCAATCCAAATGCTTCCTCCCAGAGGATGGTTCCCTAGGTGGCTAGATCTCGCCAAGCTGGCAATAGCAATCATCACACAATGTGTTGCTACTGAAAATGTACAACGGGACAGGTGCTTGGACAACAGCCTGGCCGTTCTGCACACAACTCTACATGGAGTTACCATACGGCCCAAAAGAAACGCAGCGCTCCTCTCCTGAGGCAAATGAATGCTCATAGCGACACTACTCAACAGTCAAATGTTAGAAGCAGGCCAGATGTCCAACAGGTGAACTGGTGAGCCAATCATCACACTCAAAACAGAAACAGCAGGGCTGGAGAGATGGCACAGTGATTAAGAGCACCAATTGCTCTTCCAGGAGATCCGGGTTCAATTCCCAGCACCCACATGGCAGCTCACACCTGTCTGTATCTCCAGTTCCAGAGCATCCGACATCCTCACACAGACACCCGTGCAGGCAAAACACCAATGTACATGAAATAAAGATAAACTGAGACTTTTTTTTCCCTTGTTTCGGTCAACCCTGCTCGCTCCTGTCGACCCTGCTCGCTCTGGCCAGCCTGCTCACTCCGGCCAGCCCCGCTCGCTCTGGCCAGCCCTGCTCGCTCCAGCCGGCCCTGCTAGCTCCGGTCGAAGGATTCGTTTTATTATTATTCATAAGTACGCTGTAGCTGACTTTAGACACACCAGAGGAGGACGTCAGATCTCATTACGGGTGGTTGTAAGCCACCATGTGGTTGCTGGGATTTGAACTCATTACCTTCGGAAGAGCAGTCGGGTGCTCTTACCTGTTAAGCCATCTCACAAGCCCCACTTTTTTTTTTTTTTTAAGAAAAGAAATGGCAGTGAGGAGAGAAGTACTTTCAGATGCTGAGGTGACAGGCTAACAGATGCTGAGGTGACAGGCTTACAGATGCTGAGGTGACGGGCTTACAGATGCTGGGGTCTGGCCATCCCTGGGAACTCTACTCTAAGTGACAGGAGCCATGTGCAGAAGACTGTACTGTACAGTTCTGTCCCTGGCTTGGGAACACCCAGAACAGGGGAATCTGTAGATCCGTGATTGTTTAGGGTTGGTATTGGGGTGATGCGATTTCCTTCTGATGTAACAATATTCTAAAATGACCTGGGGTGACCTGGGGCTGGAAACAGGGTTCAGCAGTTCTGTCCTCCCAGCACCCACCTCTGTGGCCCACAACCAGCTGTGACTCCAGCCCAGGGGGACCTGATGCCCTCTTTTGGCTTCCTCAGGCACCTTACTCAGGTGTACAACCCCAGTCACGTGAGTACACATGGTTACTGCTTTTTCACCATGGCCTGGAGAGAGGACAACGTGGTAAGAACCACTGCTGCTCTTACGGAGGACCCAGTTTGGGTTCCCAATACCTACATGGCAACTTAGAACCACCAGTTACTCCAGTTTCAGGGAATCTAACGCCCTCTTCTGGCCTCTGTGGACACCAGGCCACAGAGCAGGCAGAAGGACCAAAACTGAGCCTCCTTCCTTACACATATGTGCAGGTAAAACACTCATACACATAAAATAAAATTTAAAAGCCTTTTTGTTTTAAATAGAATCTTCAGATTCTTTTACATTTTTAGTTGACCATGATGATGAGGGTATAACTCTGTCATATACTAAAGACCAGTGAACTGAATGTTTCCAGTGGATGAATTATACCACGTGTGAATTACACCATGTGTGAACACCATCCCAATTTCACTGCTCTTTTCAAAGGACATCATGCCACCAGAGCCATGCTGTCTTCAGATCCGTGCATAAAATTTGCCCCTTCTCTGGCTTTGAGGGAACTGATGCTGGCTTGAGATTTCTGGGGCCTTTGGACAGTTTGAGGTAATTGGCTATTTATGCGCATGGTCATGGTCAAAGTCCTGCTTTGATCATTGCTAAAACCACCACAGTGAATCGAGGGAGTTGGGAGTTTAGAAAAACATCAACCTCCCAACAGCCAGGTTTCCAAGAAAGGAGGCTCAGTTTTGGTCCTCTCCGGCTACTCTGGCCTTCACCTCTCCTCGTTGGCATGCTGCTTCCTCCCCTTTCCCCAGCTCAGGAGCCTCTTGCCTCAGCAAACAAAGCAGTGGTAGACTTTGCCAGCTCTCCTGCCTGAGCCCTGGCTCCTCCTCATGGAGGCCAAGAGCCCTCTGCAGCTCACTCTGGAAAGCTGGAGGGGTTGCTCCTTCTGCCTGCTCTTCTTATCTGCTTTCCAAGTGGGCCAGCTTTGGAAGAAAACCTTGCCTCTACCCAAGGTTAAAATGGCTATGCTTTCCCTCACCCCCATCCCCCAAGATTTCTCTAGTGTGTTGTAACACTTGGATCTTAGATCTTTATATCCAAGATCTTCAAGCTGAGGTGGATGGAACAGGAGGTGAAAAGTTTTCCTAATGAGTGAATACTTTGTATCTTTGTTGGGTTTTTCTTGAAGAACCTAGCATGGAGCCAAGAAAATGGCTCAGCAGATGAAAATATTTGCACCACAAGCCTGACAAACTGAGTTCAGTCCCCAGAACCCATGAATGAATGAATGAATGAATGAGTAAATAAATAAATAAATAAATAAATAAATAACAAATGCAGCCAGACATAGTAAGCGGCATGTGCCTTTAGTCCTGGCACATGAGGCAGAGGCAGGCAGATCTCTGTGAGTTCGAGAACAGTCTGGACTACATATTGAATTTCAGCCCAGCCAAGGCAATATAGATCTTTTCTCAAAATAGAAACAACAAATAAAAATCAGATGCATATCTGTAATCCCAACATTCCTGAGAGACAGGAAGCAGAGACAGAAAAATCAGGCCAGAAGCCCACAGGCTTCAGGCTTCAGTCGGGCTGGCATAAGAGAAAGCCTGCCTCAACCAGGTGAAAAGAAGAATCCACTCCTAAAAGTTGTCCTCTGACCCCCACATAAGTGCCATGGCATGCACAAGCTTAAACACACACACACACACACACACACACACACACACACACCAATAAAATAAATCTTTTTTTTTTTTTTTGGTTTTTTGAGACAGGGTTTTTCTGTATAGCCCTGGCTGTCCTGGAACTCACTTTGTAGACCAGGCTGGCCTCGAACTCAGAAATCCGCCTGCCTCTGCCTCTCCAGTGCTGGGATTAAAGGTGTGCGCCACCACACCCGGCTAAAATAAATCTTTTTGTTAATTAAAAACTAATTTTAAAAAGAAGAGTCAGCAGGTAGCATGTGGTCTTTTTATTCCTGTCAAATGCATTTCACAGATACAGAATGGATACACCAAGGAATTCGTTTGCTTTCCTGGCTTCTAAGTAGGCTCTGGAGCTGCAGACTGTGGCAGCAGCTCACCTTCCACCTTTGTGGGCATGTTCTTCCTGACCCCCACGTGGAGCTATTCCAGCCCAGCTTCTCTCCTCGCTTGCTTCTCTCCTTGCTTGCTTCTCTCCTTGCTTGCTTCCTCCACGGCATAGCCAGCAAGGCACAACTTTGACTCTTCCAGGACACACAGAAACAAGTCACTCATTCTATTATATTGTGTTGCCTGCCTGTTTTCATAAGGGTAGAGTGCTCTCCCAGAGGGACACCTACCCAGAAAGTAAATTTATAGGTTTTATCCTTTTCTATAAAGAATGCCTATTTTAAAAAATAACATTAATTGATGTGGCCATTCTAAAAAAATAGTACAGGAGTTCTCAAAAATATAAAATTAAGGAACTGGAGAGATGGCTCAGTGGTTAAGAGCATCTGCTGTTCTTCCAAAGAAACATTGGGTGGCTCACAATCACCTTTAACTCCAATTCCTGGAGAGCTGATGCCCTCTTCTGGATTTTGCAGGCACTCCACTCTGCGTGCACACACCCATCTAAAGACACACTGTTAGCATCAAGTGCATCCGTGTACAACCAGGTCTCTAGAGCTAGCTTCCACTGCCATGGCTACAATACACGTCATCTCTAGGCGACAGCACTGCTCCGGAGTCCATTGCCGTGGTACCTGCCACACATGCTTCACGGATAAAAGACGCTGATCCATAGCGCTTTTTTCCTTCTCTTCTTCCCTCTCACCTTCTCAGAGGTCGTCTCTACCAATAAAACCTCCCATGTGAGACCTGTCGCTGGTGTGATTTGTCCAGGACTGTGTCGCATATTCTATAACATGCAGACATACACATAAATGAAAACAGTAAGTCTTTATATTTGCTCCATCAATGGCTATTTATTGTGCATCCTATGCATGTGTGTTAAAATGTTTACTCCAGGCTGGCAAGATGGCTCAAGAGGTAAGAGCACTGACTGCTCTTCCGAAGGTCCTGAGTTCAAATCCCAGCAGCCACATGGTGGCTCACAACCACCCATAATGAGTTCTGACACCCTCTTCTGGTGCGTTTGAAGACAGCTACAGTATACTTATGTATAATAATAAATCTTTGGACTGGAGCAAGGGGGTTGACCAGAGCAAGCAGAGGTCCTAAAATTCAATTCCCAACAACCACATGAAGGCTCACAACCATTTGTTCAGCTACAGTGTACTCATATACGTGAAATAAATAAATAAATAAATATTTAAAATGTTTACTCCCAAAACTATATTGAAATCTAGGTCAGAAGAAAAGTCAGTGCCAAGATGAGAACATTTACAAAATACTCAGTAGTCACGTACCAAAAATTCAGAGTAGTCTCAGAATCACAGCAAAATCCTCCAATCTGCATGCAGTAATAATGCCTGTTTGGGCATTTGTTTTCCTCATTTTTATTAGTCTTTGATAATTTCATACAATGTATTATAATAGTATTCACACCCACCTCCCAATCCCCTCGGATCCACCTCCTTACCCACTCACCTTTGGGTCTCCCCTCTCCACTTTTTAAAACCAACTAAGTATAACTTGTGCTGCCCCTGTGTGATTGGATGTAAGGCCTTCCACTAGAGTGTAGTCAACTTCCCATTGGCCCCCACTTTTAAGAATACTGACTGTCAGCTGGGCGTGGTGGCGCACGCCTGTAATCCCAGCACTCGGGAGGCAGAGGCAGGCGGATTTCTGAGTTCGAGGCCAGCCTGGTCTACAAAGTGAGCTCCAGGACAGCCAGGGCTATACAGAGAAACCCTGTCTCGAAAAACCAAAAAAAAAAAAAAAAAAAAGAATACTGACTGTCTTAGTCAGTGTTTCTATTCCTGCACAAACATCATGACCAAGAAGCAAGTTGGGGAGGAAAGGGTTTATTCAGCTTACACTTCCACATTGCTATTCATCACCAAAGGAAGTCAGGACTGGAACTCAAACAGGTCAGGAAGCAGGAGCTGATGCAGAGGCCATGGAGGCATGTTACTTACTGGCTTGCTTCCCCTGGCTTGCTCAGCCTGCTCTCTTATAGAATCCAAGACTACCAGCCCAGGGATGGCACCACTTACAAGGGCACCTCCCCCAGCTACACATTTTCTCAATTGGTCACTAATTGAGAAAATGCCCCACAGCTGGATCTCATGGAGGCATTTCCTCAAGGGAGGCTCCTTTCTCAGTGATAATTCCAGTTTGTGTCAAGTTGACACATAAAACTAGCCAGTACACTGACTCTTTAGCCAGATGTGGTGATGCAGAAAGAGGAGGAGAAGGAGAAGGAGAAGGAGAAGGAGAAGGAGAAGGAGAAGGAGAAGGAGAAGGAGAAGGAGAAGGAGAAGGAGAAGGAGAAGGAGAAGGAGAAGGAGAAGGAGAAGGAGAAGGAGAAGGAGAAGATAACAAAGACGACCCTCCCTCTCACGGCAGGAATCCATTGCCAATAGCTCCTTGAGTAGAGAGACAGATTTCATGCCTGCCTCCCCTCCCCACGCTGGCATTGTATCTGGCTTGAGCTTGCACAGGTCTTGTGCACACTGTCACAACCACTGGAGTCTGTCTGTGCAGCTGCCCTGCTGTGTTTAGAAAGCATAACTTCCTTGTAGCTGTCCACAGGCTCTTACAATCTTTCCGACCCCAGTTCTACAATGAGCTCTGAGCCTTGCAGGAGGGGTTTTCTTTTCTTTTTTCATTTTCCTTTTTTGTTTTTTGAAACAGGAGTTTCTCTGTATAGTCCTGGCTATCCTTGAACTCACTTTGTAGACCAGGGTAACCTTGAATTCACAGAAATGGGCCTGCCTCTGCCTTTGCCTCTGCCTCTGCCTCTGCCTCTGCCTCTGCCTCTGCCTCTGCCTCTGCCTCTGCCTCTGCCTCTGCCTCTGCCTCTGCCTCTGCCTCTGCCTCTGCCTCTGCCTCTGCCTCTGCCTCTGCCTCTGCCTCTGCCTCTGCCTCCCCAGTACTGGGATTAAAGATGTATGCAACTATGCCCAGCCTGTTTTAATTTTTTCAGCCAGTATTACTTGGATCATTTATTTATTCTTATTGTGGTAAAATACATATAACAGAAAAATCACTTCAATCATTTCAGATCACAAAAACCCAGGACACTCACACTCATCACCTTATTCTGTCTCAAAATATATTCCTGCCACCCAAAAGGAAGCTATTCTGGCCACTCCTCCTCCAGTGCCTGGCAGATGGCCCACTTTCTCTTCTCTATGAATCTTCCTATTCTGGATTTAAATCTTATATAAATAGATTTGTAGAATACATGATCTTTGGGTCTGGCTTCTCCCACTTAGAAATCATGTTTTCTAGGTTCATCCATGTTTACTCTAACATGTAGCGTGTCTTCATTCCTTTTTGTGTCTGTATCACATGCTGCCTTTCCCTTCATTGGCTACCAGAAATTTGATTTGATCCCAACAAATATTGCTTATGCAATAAGAAAAAAGTTATTTGTGTCATCACATCCCTTGTATGAGATAGAAGAAGGTTACGCTGTAGGTGTCTTCTCACTATCAACCAAAGGCAAATATATTTTCTGAATTCTAAGACTCATAGGATCGCTATTGTTTATTGCAGAGAAAATATGTTATGTCTGTCTAGATGTGGCACCTATCAATAATAAATCTGATGGCCTATGGTTTAGGCAGAAAATAGGAGGTGAAGCATCCAGGAGGCAGAAAGGATTCTGGGATAGAGCCAGACACGGGAGAGTTGCCTGAGGAGATTTGACAAGACAGATATGCATAGTACCTGAGTGCCCATTACTCAGTGGAATGCAGGTTAAAATAAATGGGTTTTAAGTTACAATCTAGTCAGAGAAGAGCTTAGCTATACAGCCAAGGTATTTGTAAATATATAATGGGTCTGAGTCTTATTTCTGGGAGCATAGGACTGGGAAGTAAAACCAAATGGTACTTCTACAGTTTATTTCTTAGTTTAGGGTTCTTTTTTTTTAAATATACATATGTCTGGGTCTGGGGAGTTGACTCTGTGGTTAAGAGGAGTTGGTAGCCTTCCAGAGAACCTGAGTCCAGTTCTCAGCACCTATATAGGCTCACATCCACCTATAACTTCAGGTCTGGGTGATCTGACAGCCTCTTCTGGTCTCCAAGGACGCCTGCACTTGTATGCGCTTATACTCACACAGGTAAACACCTACACAGAATCCTAAAGATAATAAAAAAGATAAAACATGAGCTGGACTTATCAGTAGACACTTGGGTGTGTGGTGTGGATGATGTTTTATTGTAGTTTGTACCATTCTGTGCTGGGCACATTTTTCAAGTGAACACAATTTGCTTCTTATAGCTACACACGCTTTAAAAAAAAATACTTGACTTGGAAAGGTCAGGTTGATCTACAGAGTAAGATTCTGTATCCAAAAAAAAAAAAAAAGGCAAAAAAATAAGGAGGGGGAGATGACTGGCAGGTAAAACAGCAGCCTGATGACCTCAGCTGGATCCTGGAACATTCAGTGGAAGGAGAAAGCCAATTCCTGAGAGCTGTCCCCTGATAGAAGGTGGACTCTGCTGGCCAGCAAGAGAGCCTCATCCAGCAGAGGCCTCCAACACTTGAACTCAAACTTGCTGCCTCTAGAAGAAAGAGAGTGTGGATTTCTCTTGGGTAAGCCATGCAATCAACAGTGATTTCTTTGAGCATCCTAAGCTAAGATACTGCCTCATGTAGAACTTGTTAGAAAAAAGAAAAGATGAGAAAATACTCTTAGCCTTATTTCATTCAAAGCATTTATGTGGATCTTTCAAAGAAAAGGACCTTTGAATTATTTAATTTTATAAAGTCAAGTAAACACACTTTACTTAAAATCTAATATCGTGCGTCAGCCACGCTATGCTGAGCTATGAGGGTCTGGAGGTAAGCAAGATGGCCTTGGGAGCTGACATCGCAACCTAGTGAGAGAATGAAAATATATTGATTGCTTCACCGTCAAAGAAAAGCAAATGCATACACGCCTGCTTCCTTGCTCTTGGCTGGCTTTCTCCTCTCTCACACTCTGTAGACCCATTTGCCTAGGGAATGGTGTTGCCCACAGTGGGCTGGATCCACCTACATCAACTAACAATCAATTAATCCTCCAAAGACACACATAGACCAAGCTAAACTAGAGAATTCCTCATTAAGATCTCTTACAGGCAATTTTCAGTGGTGTCAAGTTGAGAGTTCAAACCAAGCAGCTCATTCAGTGTGGCTAGAAAGAGAGGTAGGAGCAGAATTTCGAGGCTGGGATCTTGGTACATTGAGTTCCTTTATCATACCAGTGACTTCGTCAGCCCAAGTGTCATTTAAGCTAATTATTAGACTGACTCCTTCTACAGCAATCCCAGACAGCTTTGACAGCTTGAATGGCATCCTGAGAACTCTGACCTGAGCTTCTGTGGGCTCAGCAAATAATGAGCCTATCCAGCTGCCCCTGTTCTTCTGTGCTGGGGCGAGTTCCTGTGACCTGGACTTCCAGTCACTGCTAGGGACACTCACCGTGAAAACTCTGGGGCTCCAATGTAGCCAGGTCTGAGCTCCATGCTATACCTGGGTCTGAGCTCCAACTGGCTCTAGGCTGTACCCAGCTTGGGTTTTCCTCAGGTTCTGCCCCTGCCCTGAAGCCCCAACCTGGGGACTTCCAAATCTAGATTTCATGGCAAGAGAGCACTGTACTGTGCCGTGTGACAACCCCCCCACCCCCGTACTACTTCCACTGGCTGCATCAAGCTGCCAGAACACCACATTTAGCCTCCTTTCTTTGAACAGGAAGTGCCTTTGGCACAGCCTAAAAATAATGTTCCAAACCCTGGAGGAGCACCACCTACAGCTGGCTCTGCTTCCTCTGCCCCTCCTTTAGGTAGAAGGGGGCCACACAGTGGAATAAGGCAATTCGTGGTAGAAGCAGGGGAGCAGCCCTTACTAATAGCTTTTCTCTCTCTAGAGTTTGGCAAACCTTGGGTCATGTTTGCTAAGTGGAAGGCTAGGACCTGTAAGCTAAGATGAAAAAAAGCCCTCTGCAAGGAAGGCCCAGCAAGCAGCATAGGTCAACTGCGACTACTGATGCGGTGAGGGGACTCTGCCTCCGCATTAAGGGAGGGGGAGATTGCTCAGCCAGTAAAGAATGTGTCACTCAAGCATGAGGACCTGAGTTGCATCCCTAGCTCCCTGTAAAAAGCCGGAACATGCCTCTAATTCCTGTCCTGGGGAGACAGGTAGATCCCTGAAGCTATTGCCCAGCCAATGGAGCCTACTCAGTGAGCTCCAGTTTCAGTGAGAGACTGTCTCAAAAATTAAGGTAGAGGGGTGAGTGTGACCCGCGCTTCATTGTCTCAGTTGCAGAAGCACGCACGGGCACACATATACATACACAGGATCCTTCTGCAGAATACTTTTATTACATCATGAGGAGGAAGACGCTGAGCCCCAGAAAGGCCCAGCTTTTATAGACCCTAAGGCCGCGTGTTCACATTAGATTGGCTACTCGCCCATAAACCCATGACGCCCCGGGGATGGGGTGTGACTTGGCGCGCTTTTCCCACTAGAACAATGTGCATTCCAAAGATAACTTGGGAGAGTGCAGGATGTCAGCGCCATTTCTTAATGGTGAAAAGCTGTCACAGCTCACAGCGGCTCTCTACAGGTGAGAGAGATGCCTCTGCAGTTAAGAGTGCTTATTGCTTTTGCAGAAGACCCAGGATCAGTTCCCAGTACCCACATGGTAGTTTACAACTGTAACTTCAACTCTGTGGGATCTGGCGCCCTCTTTTGGCCTCTGTGAGTACTGCAAGCACACGGTGTACAGACATGCATGCAACCAAAACACCCATATACACTAAATAAAAATAAATAAATCTTTTTTAAAAAATTAAGGTAGGGCCTGGAGGGATGGCTCAGTGGTGAAGAGCACTGACTGCTCTTCCAGAGGTCCTGAGTTCAATTCCCAGCAACCACATGTTGGCTCATAGCCATGCCCTGTTCTGAAGACAGCTACAGTGTTCACACATGTATAAAATAAATAAATACATCTTTAAGTGGGGGGGGGCCCACACTGGAGAGATTGCTCAGCTGTTAAGAGCACTGGCTGCTCTTCCAGAGTTCCTGAGTTCAATTCCCAGCAACAACATGGTAGCTCATAACCATCTGTAATGTGATCCAATGCCCTCTTCTGGTGTGTCTGAAGACAGCTGCAGTGTATTCATATAAATAAAAATAAATCTTTTTTTAAATTTTAAGGTAAGGAGCGATTGTAACTCCAGCTCCAGGGATTCTAACACCCTCTTCTGGCTTCTGAGGATCTCTCTGGGAACCTCTCCAGCACCCTGCTTAAGGTTTTCTGTATTACCGTGCAGTTTTTGAGTGATCTGAATGTATATGTTCACTAATGTTGTAAACAGACAGATGGTGGCTGCAATAGTTGTTAGAGACAACGTGGTCCTATCCCCACATCTGGAAATGGTTTTGGCTGTTGGCTAGATGCTTTGGTGACATCTTTTTATTTTATTTTTCCATTTTGATAATAGTGATAATTTTTTTCATAGACTCTGTAGACTAGGTTAGCCTTGAACTCAGAGATCTACCTTATTCTTCCTCCCAAGCACTGAGATTAAATGTGTACACCACCTAACATAGATGCTGGGAACTGCACTCTGTTCCTCATATAGAGCAGAAGTGCTTTTAACCACTGAGCCATCCTCCAGCCTCCAAACTTCCTTTTAAAAAAGAAAGAATAGATGGATAGATAGATAGATAGATAGATAGATAGATAGATAGATAGATACGTACACACAGAGTAAGAATTTTGGTTTCTTTAAAACACGGAAATGGGGGGCTGGTGAGATGGCTCAACGGGTAAGAGCACCCGACTGCTCTTCCGAAGGTGATAAGTTCAAATCCCAGCAACCACATGGTGGCTCACAACCATCCGTAACAAGATCTGGCTCCCTCTTCTGGAGTGTCTGAAGACAGCTACAGTGTACTTACATATAATAAATAAAATAAATCTTTAAAAAAAAAAACAGAAATGTTATGGGAGTATGTTTTTGTTTTAATCCCAGGGGTAGCTTATGGGGCTACTTTAGATTGTCCACAGCTGCTGACTATGATTTGCCTCATGCTCTGGCAAGGGTGTGATTTTGCTGGCTGCAGATAGATTTTGTAAGTATATGATGTTTGGAATTCTGAGAACTCTTGAGAGGGTATAAAAATGCTAGAGTCCAAAAAGGGGTGCAGTGGTAGTGGCTGCTGCTGCTGGTTGCTAGTTGATGGTTGATGGTTGCTCCTTGCTGGTTGACAATATCCTGACTACAAAGATAAAACTTGCCCCAAGGAACTCAACATCCTTGATCAGCAGGAAGTAGTCTAACAATATCAACACCCACTTTCCTCGCTAACCTTGTTTCTCTCCTACCTGGTGTTGAGGGGTAGAGTATAGTGGCAGAAAAAGAGAACCCATAAAGTAACCAAAAGTCTGGCTCCACACACACACACACAAAATATATAAAATATATTATATATAATGGTATATATTATATATATATAATGGTATTATATAATATATAATGCTATTATATATTATGGTAGAGAGTAATCAAAGAAGACACCTGACATCAACCTCAGACTTTATCATGCATGTACACATGAATACATGCACACACACACACACACACACACACACACACACACACACTATATATATATATATATATATATATATATATATATACACATACATACATATTGGTATTATATAATATATAATGCTATTATATATTATGGTAGAGAGTAATCAAAGAAGACACCTAACATCAACCTCAGACTTTATCATGCATGAACACATGAATACACACACACACACACACACACACACACACACACTAAGCAGTAACAGTGGCTGTGTTAAGATGTTCAACTTTAGGGTAGTTTATTCTGCAACAATAAATAATTAAAATTATCTCTTGGTCTGTCACTCAAATAAATGTTCAAATGTTCAGCCCTGGTCTTCTCCCTTGCCCCATTCCCCAACCCAGGTATGCCTTATCTACTTTGCGACTTTGCTTTGATGAGACAAACTGTCTCAAAGCTAGAGTCAGACTCACAAGCTTGTCCCTTGGCAAGCCTGCTGCCACGGACTTGTCACCAGGAATAGCAAGGCCAGCTTGCCCTCTCAGCCCTATGCTGTGAACACCCCAACATCTACCCTATCAGTCAGCTGCTGGAGTATGTGAAGGGGGTCAGCCCTACAGATTCAAAGCTGCAGGATCTCCATGACACAAGACAACAACAGGAGATCTGAGAGGAGCCCCAGTGAAGATCCAGTATTAATGGTGTAACAGAAGCCAAAGGCCTGGAACCAGACCAATGACTCTCTGCAATGAACACTTGCAAGTAAAGATGTGTAGACAAAAGGGTGCACACCACAGCTTTCATGGGAAATGTTTGTTTGTTTGTTTGTTTTCTTTGGAGAGGGTAAAGCGGTGTAGGGCATATATGGAAGGATGGAAAGCTGAGTGGGATTGGGGTGCATGATGTGAAATTCACAAAGAATCAATAAAAAGTTAAGAAAGGGAGAGAGAAAGCAAGAAAGCAAGAAAGCAAGAAAGCAAGAAAAGAGGAGAGGAGAGGAGAGGAGAGGAGAGGAGAGGAGAGAAGAGAAGAGAAGAGAAGAGAAGAGAAGAGAAGAGAAGAGAAGAGAAGAGAAGAGAAGAGAAGAGAAGAGACATCCCTAGACCTGGCACTACAGACAGTGTGAGCTACCGTGTGGGTGCTGGGAACTGAACCCAGGTCCTCTGCAGAATGATAAGTTCTCTTAACCATGGAGCCATCGCTCCAGAACCAAAATGTGTTTTTTAGGGATGTGTGTTGGTGCACAGAAAAGGCACACAAAGATGTGACAGTAAGGGTGACTGTTTACTCTTGCCATAAAATAGAGAAAACAAACTGGTCTGTAAACGTCCCTGGGTGTTTGTGTTTGTGTGGATGCACGCATAGCAGCATGCAGACGGGGGTCAGAGGGCAATCTTGTATGCTGTTTCCTAGAAGCCCTGTGCCATGTTTTGGTTTCTTTCTCCTTTTTAAGATTTATTTGTTTATTTTATGTATGTGAGTACACTGTAGCTGTATAGATGGTTGTGAGCCTTCATGTGGTTGCTGGGAATTGAATTTTTTAGGACCTCTGCTCTCTCCGGTCAACCCCACTCACTCAGTCCCCACTCCTTCAGGCCCAAAGATTTATTTATTATTATACACAAGTACACTGTAGCTGACTTCAGACACACCAGAAGAGGACATCAGATCTCATCCCATGTGGTTGCTGGGATTTGAACTCAGGACCTTCAGAAGAGCAGTCAGTGCTCTTAATCGCCAGCCCCATGTTTTGGTTTCTCTAAGATTACTTATTTTGCCCTTTCTGTCCTTATTTTCAGCAGACTGTGTGGATCTCCCTGAACTTCTCTCACCACATAACCCTTTTTCTCATCCTTACTTCCCACAGGCAGTCCCTGGGACCCCATCAGCCACAACAGCTGAAGCAGGTAGGCTAACTACAGACCTTGTTCACCTCTCTCTCTCCTCTCCTCCAAATCCAGTTCTCCAGTCTCCTCCCCAGCTCTGTAGCCAGCCACCTAATGCAGTGGCAGCGGCCCTGTCTTCTCTGGCCCCACCTCTAGCCTATCACACTAATCTCCATAGCCTCCTTCATTATCCCACCCCTGTGTCTCATATTAGTAACTTAACACCACAGAGGAAAGTCCTAGAATAGAGAGAAGAAAGAACACCCAAAAATCACATATGGCAAGAGATAACCAAACTCAGGACTGAAATAATAGAATGGAAACAAACAAACAAACAAGTCAAAGAATCCATGTAACAAAAAGTTAGTTCTTTGAGAAAATCAGTAAAATTACAAGGGATCTGGTACCATCTTCTGACCTCTGTGGCATCAGGCATGCATCGGGGGCACATACATACATGCAGGCAGAACAGTCAAGCACATAAGATACAAATAAATATTTTTTCTTTTATTTAAAATAGATTTTTTTTGCTTACAGTATTTCTAATTAGGGTCTCCTCTCTATACCTCCCAGTTCCTCTCCACCTCTCTCTGCCTCCGAATCTATACACTTTCTCTCTCCTGTTAGAAAATTAAGAGGCATGTAAAGAGTAATTATAGCAATACTGTAAGAGCAATCAAAACCAAACAAATTGGAATATGGCAAACCAACCAAACAAGATGGCTGTGAGCCACCCTGTAGGTGCAGGGAACTAACCGTGTGTGCTCAGCCAGCGCTCTTCACCCTGAGTTGTCTCTCCAGCACCTCTATTTGGTGGGAAGGACATAGAGAGAGGGTTTGAGATCTCTGGGTCTCTATGACTAGACTAGGCTGGCTGGTCGGCTGGTGGGTTCCAGGCCTGCTCCCTACTCCCTGGCACACAGCTCACAAATATGAAACACCCTCCAGCCTTTAATGTGGGCTCTGGGAGTCCAGCTCAGAGCCTCATGCCATCTCCTCAGTCCCTAAAATAGTAAATTTGCCTAGAAAGAATATAACCACATATTGCATAATTTAACATTAATAAGTGTATGTGCAAAACTTCTGGAAAAAAAAACACAATGAAGCAAAACAAAACAAAACAAAACAAAACAAAAATAGCATTGGAACCCGCCTGAAGGGTCCTTTGGGAAGAATCAAATGTGTGTTCCAGTGCTGGAGAGACAGGAGACTGAGCAGTTAAGGGTTCTTGTAGAGGATCTGGGTTCAGTTCCCAGCACCTGCATGGTACCTCGCAACTGTCTGTAACTCCAATTCTAAGAAACCAAAGCCTTATTTTGACCTTTTGACCTTTTGACTTTATTCAGCACTGGGTATATGCATACGGTATAAATACATATATGCAGCCAAAATAGTCATATAATTAAAATAAACCTTAAAAATAATTTTTAAATGTCTGTTATGTCCACTCAGTCTGCTTGTCAAACCATCTGCTGCCCACAGAGAATTCTGGCACCATTAAACCCAGTAGTAGCACTCCTAGCCCAGGGCTGAGAATGTGACTCAGTGGGTGGAGCATTTGCCCAGCATGCACTTCTGTGCCCGGTGCACTATAATCTGGACATAAGCTGATGGAGGTGCATCATTGTAATCCCAGCAGAATTCAAGGTCTTCCCTGACTACACAGACTCATAATCCACACAGTGCCTTTGCCCTGTGAAGTTAATGAAGCCTACCTACCATCTGGAACTCCCAACATGAAACACTGAAGAGAATTCTAGATTTGCCCTTGGAGACTTCAAAGTTTCCTTTTAAGCAAAGAAGTTCAAAATCTTTCCAATGGGATCCCTCCTGCTCCTCTTTCTTTGTTTGGGTATTTGTTGTTTTGTTTTGTTTTGTTTTGCTCTGTTTGGTTGGTTGGGATTTTGTGGCCCTGGTTTTGGGTGTTCTAAACCCACCCATGGACTGCCTGCTGACTAACCCTGTTGAACCCCGCCCCCCAAAGCCGGGGTTCGCAAAAAGAAACACCCCGCCCCCTCTGTCTCCCCTGCCTCAGCCTCGCCATTGTGTCCAGGCAGCTGCAGAACAATGACTTCTTAGCAGATGATGGAGTCGCCCATCTCCTCAACCCAGCAACCCAGTTATTCCCGGCATCTGTCTGTGCTCAGCATTTTACAGGCTTCTGTGACATTTGCAAGCTAGCCTCCCACTTCTCTCAGCATTTGGAGAAGAAAAAAGGAAGGACAGAAGACCACTCTTGTCACTTGTGAACTCATCCTTCTCTGAGAAGAGGAAGAAAGATAAATCTCACTCCTGAACTAGGAAGGCTGAGCTGAGAGCCCGGGAGATGGGGGTGCGGAAAGGGGATAGAGGGGGAGGGGCGGAGGCGGGGATGCAGTCCCTGCTGCCTGACCTTTCCAGAAAAAGAAAAAGTGGACAGAAGCCTCCCCGGAGGAAGGTAATTGATTAAAGAAGGAGAGACGTCTGAATGGAAAAAGCGCTGCCCACCATCTCCTGACGCTTGTTACTCCCTTGAGCCCTCCAGAGTTGAGACATTTTTTTGACAGTCCTCTTGGGTCTGAAGCTTCACGCTTCCGGAAGAGCCTGCCCCGCCTTTAGCATGACATAAACTGTAACCATCAGACGGGCTTTGCCCGCTGTTCATCTAGGAACTGAGTTTAACCCCCAGGCAAAATGCTCACCTCATCCCAGAGAACAGTCATGGCTCAAAACGGTGATTGCCCACCTGGCAGGCAAAGGGTACCACAGAGATGTTGCTGTAGCCTCCATGACTGTAGCCTCCATGACTCCATTACCATAGAAGGGTAATATAACATTATGACAGACTTCTAGAAACTAAAGTCTGGGCCTAACCCTCTCTCTGCTGGTGCTGGCTGCGGAGCCATTAGTGACTTCTCAAGTTCTTTAAACCCTAGTTTCTTCTTATTAAAAAGAAGAATCCCTTCCCTTCCTTCTGGTGAAAGAGGGTTGTAGTGATTTGAATAAGGATGAGCCCCCATGGGATCATAGATTTGAGTAGTTGGTCACCAGGGAGTGGCACTATTTGAAAGGATCAGGAGGTGTGGCTTTGGTGGAGAAAGTGTGTCACTGGAGGTGGGCTTTGAGATTTCAAAAAGCCAAGCCAGGCCCAATGGATCCCAACGTAGAACTCTCAACTATGTCTCCATCAGCATGTCTACCTGTGTAGAGCCATGCTCCCCACCATGATGAAACTGGACTAACCCTCTGAAACTGTATGCCAATCCTAATTAATTCTTTTATAAGAGTTAGTGTGGTCATGGTGTCTCTTCACAACAATAGAACACTGACTAAGACCAGGGTTTTACAGTTCTCATAGCAGGTGTTGAAGCTGGAAGAGTACCACCACCTCCAGGGCTCCTCAGGTCTACTTCTGCATAGAAGACCCAAGGAAGGTTCTGATTGGCCCTGTTTAGATCACACACTCATCTCCAGCCCACTCCTCACTGTAAACAAATGAATGCAGCGTCCTGATTGGCTAAGCATCTGCTTTTGCACGCCTTTCCACCAGGCGATACAGCATCAAAATTGGTCAGTGTCAGGAAGGAGCAGGTACGGAACCTGTTACCAATGAGGATGAAAGATACTGACCACGGCATGAGATGCCCAGTCCAGGCAACATCTAAGGGATAGGACCCAGCCTTCAGACGGATGTATAGACACGTGCACCCAACCATGCCTGTATACCTCCCCCTAAGTCCCTCTGTATCCCACAGCTGCATGAGTTCAGTAAAACCCTCAAGGCTTCAAGGAAGCATCACAGGCTCACGGTTAAGTGTTTTGTCCAAGAGTACAAAGCTAACAAGAACCAAAGGGCAGACTGAGACGATGCCAGGGCAGTTAAAGCACTTTCTACACAGCATGAGGACCAAAGTTCAGATCCCAGTGAAGTCTGCATGGGCACTGTGACCCACCTGCCATTTCAGCCCGGAAGTTGGAGACAGGGATCCCTAGTGTAAGCAGGCTAAACAGACTATATCAGTAATGTCTGGGTGTGACTTGAGACCCTGTCTCTATGATTAAAATAGGATAACTACTAAGAATAATCCCCAGCAACAGCCTCGTGCCGCCAAACCCATCCACGTGACCACACATCCACACACATGTGTCCCCCCACACATGCAAACACACATACATGCATGCATAGATGGCATACACGCATATAAACATGAAAATAAACACACACACACACATGCACATGGCCATACCATTACTCTGCACATCCACCCCCCCAGTGGACCCCCTCAGTCGCCATGCACACCTAACTGGCTCTCACCATCCCCCACTCCTCCCTCCACTATTCCCAGGGCAAAAGTCATCAGGACACACTCTTCATACCAGTGTCTCCTTCCAGACAGCACAGAGTCATAACTGTTATTTCTTGTCTCCTAGGCAATATGACTCAGCAAGGCTCCAGCCCTGTCATGCTCTGAGCTGCAGGACTGACCTGGAATGCCATGTCTCCCCTTCCCTCACAAACACATTCTTTTCATGCCTCCGTGAAGCAAGGAAAAGCCCAAAAGAGGCCAGGGCCTCAGATAGTCCTGCCTTCCAATCTCCATACTGTTGTTAGGAGAAGATCATTTTTGTCAGACCACGATAGAGAATAAGCATTAGCTAGGTATATAGAACCAGTGCAGACTGCACCCACAGACTTCCACACTTCCCTGGGACACTCTTCTGCAACACCCATGCTCTGCGCTGCTCACCCCGCACACTTGAGCTGACTTCCTACATCTCCATCTATCCCCAGGCTACAACTCCTGGAAGGAGGACCACTCAACCCTCCTGAGGCTCAGCCCTTCACCTGATATTGAACTCCACTTCTTCCCAGGTCAAAACACCTCAGATGTTCCTCTTCTAGCCTTGATTTCTCTCCCTGACCCTTCCCTTGCCTGTACACAAGCTTAGTCTTACCCAAACCTTTGCTCTGTGCTTAAATACATTTTACTTACATTTCTTTGTTTATGGGGGTGGGAGACATGTATATATGGAGATCAGAGGACAACCTGTGAGGACTGATTCTTCCCTCCCACCATATGAATCCTGGAAACGGAACTCAATTAGTCAGTACTGGCAACGAACACTTTATCCACTGAGCCATCTCACCAGCTCTTACCCAAGATGTTAAAACACAGTAATCTCTTGTGCGTGGCATGATGGCTCATGCCTATGATCCTAGCACTTGGGAAGCTGAGGCAGGAGCATTACTGTGAATTTGAGGCCCTTGTGACCTACCTAGCAAGTTCCAGGTCTGCCAGCATTGTAGAGATCCTATCTCAAAAAAACAAACAAAAACAGGTGATAGCCCATAGACTTGACCCTCTCGGGCTACCATCCTTCCCTATAATCTGGCTAATGACAGCCTTCCTGGCTTCCTGCAAATGTCATCATTGAAGTCACCAGTGACCTCCTTGTTTTCAGATCTTCTGCTGTTGTTTTGAGCCTGGATCTGATGCAGCCCAGATTTAGCCTCCAACAAACTACAAGGCCAGGACGACCAGGAACTTCTTCTGATCCTTCTGCCTCTATCTTCCCAGGGGAGGGGGTGCTGGCACTGTGCCATCATACCTGGTTTACTTTGAGGTACTGCGAATTTAATCCATGGCTCTGTGAATGTGAGACAAACACTCTGCCCACTGGGCCACACTGCCTTGTAAGTGCACTGGACCATGAGGAGCTCCTCTTCTTCCCAGAAACTGCCTCTGCCCCAGTCACTGCTGACACTGCATCTTCTTTCCACTTCTCTGACCACACTGCTTTAAGCTTAAGTCTTCCTTTCCAGCTCTTCTCTACAAATATTGATGGCCTCTGGCCTTCTCTCTGTGGCCCTTTTCCTTCTGACTCTAGACCCTCTGTAAACAATCTCATCCACTGGCTGTCTCCATCAGTCTTTCAAGCCATCCCTTCTGGTGATTGTAGCTACAGATTGTAGCTTCTACAAAAAATACTAGTACACCTTACCCAAAGCTTGGACCTCTGCCTGAGACCCACAGGCACCACCTGCCTAGCTTTCAAAGTAGATCCTTTGTGAAAAGTCCCCTTAACACGCATGCTACCCGCTGGCTGGGTTCTCTTCCACCAGGACGCACGCATAGCCATATACACTGTTCCTGCCACCACGGGCTTTATGCAACAGGAAAGAGGACCAAGGCCAATACCAACTTCCTCTCTGCCAGTGTCCTGAGCTAGAATGATTGATTGTCTTGTGACAACAGTGCCCTCTTGAGGACTGACTTTCAAAGACATTGCTGCCCTCGGTGGGCGGGGCTCCCTCCCATTCCAGCCTTCGGCTCATTCCCGTGTTTTGTCATCCGTCCACTGTGAGATGCAGTTCCTTTCTTTGATCTGGTAGGTTTGAGGTCATTGTGGAAGCGATGTTATGTGATTTCCAAGGCTTGACGAACTTCTGCTGGGTTCCTGGGACCCTGTCACACCTTCAGCAGTGGCAGTGCTGTGGGCTGGCATTCTGTGAAGAAGCTTAATGCAACCATGCAACAAAGCCTGCAGAAAATGCCAGAGACAAGGCCAGTCAGGCCATTCTGGTACCGCCCCAGCCACTTACTAAATTGAAGAGACGATCTAAGTCAGAACAGTCCAGCTGAGTCCTCCTCAAATTCCTGCCCCACAGAAAAAAAATGAAAGACAATAAAATTATTATTGCTTTAAAGTATTAGGATATGTGGGTGGGTGAGTGGGTGGGTATGTCTGTCTGTTTGTCAGTGTGTGTCTGTGTGTGTCTGTGTGTACTAATACATATAAAGGCCAGAGGTCTGCCTAAGGTATTATTCCTCAGCTACTTCTTAGCCTTGTTTTTTGAGACACAATCTCTTACTGGGACCTGGGCAATCACCAGTTTGGCTAGGCTGTGGCTCTCGGGCCTCAGGGACCTTCTGGTCTCTGTCTCTGCAGCAGGAAGAGCACACATGCACATCATAGTGACCATCACTTTCATCTACACTCTGGAACTCAAACTCAGATCCTCATGGTTGTGTAGCAAGCACTTTAACAACTGCGCCATCTTCCCAGCCCGTACGCCACTGTGCTATGAGATCATTTCATCTACCCAAGTACTAGCCAGGCCTGACTCTGCTTAGCTTCTGAGGTCAAATGGATGTGGATACATTCAGGGTAACTTAGCTGTAGACCAAGATGAGTTTTTTCCTTTTATTTACGTGCATGTATATATATATATCTGTACATGTGTGCCAGAGAGGCCAGAAGGGAGTGTTGGGTACCCTAGAGCTGAAGTTACAGGCAATTGTAAGCCACTCTCTGTAGATGGTGGGAACTGAACTCAGGTCCTCTGCATGAGCAGTGTGTGCAATCAGCTGTTGAGCCTTCTGCTCAGCCCGCAGAGATGATTTGGCATGCAGCAAGCAGCACTGAGAACAGTGACTATGAAGTCGGTCCTCTGTGTGCCTCAAGAGGAAGCAAAATGGAAAAGAATAGACTGGAAATGTAATGGCCAAGGTGAGGTAATGTTGTGAGACTGTCAGTCAATATTTGCTTGTGTGCACGCAAAACCATTAGTGAAGCCTACCCATTTAAACAGTGGGCTAGAAATCTGAATAGAGAGTTCTCAATTGAAGAAATAAAAATGGCTAAGAAATACCTTAAACATGGTCATCATCCTTAGTACCAGGGAAATGAAAATTAAAACAAACCCTGAGCTTTTGTCTCACCCCAGTCAGAATGGTCAAGATCAACAAAACAGAGCTAGAGAGATGGTTAAGAGTTAAGAGTGGTTAAGAAGCCTGGCTTGGTGGCGCACACCTTTAATCCCAGCACTTGGGAGGCAGAGGCAGGTGGATTTCTGAGTTCCAGGCCAGCCTGGTCTACAAAGTGAGTTCCAGGACAGCCAGGGATACACAGAGAAACCATGTCTCAAAAAAAAAAAAAAAAAAAAAAAAAAGGAGTGGTTAAGAGCACTGACTGCTCTTCCAGAGGTCCTGAGTTTAAATCCCAGCAACCACATGGTGGCTCACAACTACAGTGTACTCATATACATAAAATAAATAAAGTCTTTTTTTAAAAATCAACAAAACCATTGACAACAGATGCTTCTGGGTTGTGGAGAGAGAGGACAAACCCTGGTTAACTGTTGACAGGAATGCAAATTGGTGCGGCTACTCTGGAAATCACTATAAAGAATCTGCATCAAACTATCATATGATCCCGCCATACCACTCCTGGGCATCTGCCCAAAAGACTGGAGATCCTACTCCCTCGATCCTTTCTAACAATCCTTCCTGTTTCCCTATTTACAATATTGAAGAAAAAGAAAAAAAATTAAATGTCCTTTGACAGGTGAATGGATAATGAAAATGTGGTACATATACATTATGGAATACTATTCGTCTGTAAAGAAAAGTTTAATCGTGAAATTTGCAGGCAAATAGATGGAACTAGAAAAGACCACACTGAGTGAGTAACCCAGACCTAGAAAGACAGATGTTCCCTCTCTTCTGCAGCTCCTGGCTCCAAATATCCAGACACAATTATAAAACATGGAGTAACCACAGAAACCAGGAAAGCAGAAAGGGGCCATAGTGTTGGGAAAGCTTGGGAGGGAAACAACAGGAATCGCTCACCACAAACCCTGGTGTCTCCCTCTGCCACATCTATGGGTGGCCCACCGTGATCTGCAGCAAGCCTCGGAGGGTAGAGTGAGCGGCATGGCCCCAACAATGAAGATGGCAGGGCCAAGTGTGAGTCCCAGGCCGAGATCCAGAGTTCTGAGCACTACAATGAGCTCATCCAGCTCAAGAACAGCATCAGTCAGACACGACCCTGAGGAAGTGAGCCCTTCCCAGAACTCCCAGAGGATGACACAGTCACAGCAAATGCGGCCTCAAAACCCAGACCAGCCATGGATGTGCAGTTGCCGGTGCCAGATCTTGAGGCCCCAGCCTGACCTCCATTGCTGCACCCAAGACTGAGCCTGACACCTTCCCTGCCATACAGAATTGCCTAATCTGACTTCCTGCCTGCTGTGAGGGTCCCCAGCAGGCAGAGCTTGCAGATGAGAATGGCACAGGTAGGGGAAGGCCATGATACCACCTGTGTGCTGCTCACTGGTCACAAGGATCTGGACACTATGTCTGCCATGTGCACCACAGGATGTATAAAGACATCAGCGGGTTCTAATCCATCAGTGACCCATCTGCAATGATGGACCTCCTGTACACTGTCAAAAGAAGGCCTCCTGTCTCGAAAAACCAAAAAAAAAAAAAAAAAAAAAAGAAGGTCTCCCTGTGGAAGCTGGACCTGTGCACCACGATGCTGCCACAGATGGAGACACTTCTACAGACCAGCTATGAGAGTATGTCCAGACTGGGTGTACCACACTGAAGCTGATTCTGTAGCAGTTCCTGGCCCTCATCACTGTGGCAGCCCAGCCCTCTGTGAGTGTGGACATTAGCCAAGAGGAGAGACTGTACGCGTACCAACTCTGCTTCAAATAACTTAAGAGCAACAGTGCCCTCATCAAGAGCAAGTTGGGTCTGGAAGGCCTCAATGGCAGTGTCTTTGGTGGGCTGCTCCCGCTCGTAGCCAGCTTGGACTGGGGAGCTCGTGGTAGGAGCATCAGCAACTGTCACTGGCTTAGCCCCAGTTTGCCGTATGCCTGTGGCCTGTGAGCCTCAGCCTGACCCCCTCTCTTGCCCTGATGGCCACCCTTCACCGTGGTGGACTCAGAGCTCCCTCTCCAGCAGCAGCTGGAAGTCTTTCACAGTCCCTGCTCCTTGAGATAACTCCAGCCTCAAAGCTGCTGATATAACTTATCAGGCAGATTTATAAATTCATAATTGTTTCCAACTTCCTTCAAAAAAAATGGCAGGGGGCTGGTGAGATGGCTCAGCGGGTAAGAGCACCCGACTGCTCTTCCGAAGGTGATAAGTTCAAATCCCAGCAACCACATGGTGGCTCACAACCATCCGTAACGAGATCTGGCTCCCTCTTCTGGAGTGTCTGAAGACAGCTACAGTGTACTCACATATAATAAATAAAATAAATCTTAAAAAAAAATGGCAGCCACCATGCCTGGCTCTAACCCTATTCTTATAGCCACCATCCTTCATCCAAGAAGTTTCTCTTTACAACAATCAGAGCCCACCACAGAAAACCACAATTCAACACAATGCAGAGATCAACCAATCATGGGGAGCCCAGTCCCCACAGATACATCTGCATCACAGCTCCAGAATTTATAGCTCGGGGAACATGGTGGAAAAAGAAGTGAAAAGAATCTAGAAGTCAAAACACCAGGAAATCTGCTGTGAAACAGTCTCTCCTAAAAATGACTACATAAACAAGACCAGAACGGCAGCAACATCAATGACCCTGTTAATGTGGAAAATTGTGTGGTGTCCCACTTCTAGACAAAGAACAGCAGGCAAGTATTGACAGCTGGGGAAAAGGAGAGTTAGCATCTCCCAGAGATGAGCCCTTTTATTGGTTGTCCAATGTAGGGTGGTCAGCCTTGAAACCATGTACACACAAAAAACAAACAACAAAACCCAGCAGGCCCTGATATATGTATGCATCATATATGTATATAAGTTATAAATGTATATACCTAAAATACATGTTATATGTGCATGTATGTATATACATATATACATATATGCAACAAATAATCAAAGATATGGAGGTTGTCAACTCTAGGGGAGAATGGAGGGCTTGAGAAGGGTAACAGCGGAGACTGGAGGGAGGAAAGGAAGAAGGGAAGGGATATAATTCTATTCCAATTAAAAACATTTTTAAAAGAGTAGTAAAGGTAACAAACTCATGTAAAATGACTTCTGGGATATAAGTCAGAATAGCACTGTGGACTTCTCAGAGCTAGCTGCTACATTAATGGGATTTCTTAGGTATTTTCATGTTACATATCTTAAGCTTTACCTTAGTCCTTAGCCCAGAATTATGGGAATCGTGGTCTGAAATTCATTGAGCCGTCTCAGTGGCCCTCATGAATTTTTAAAAGTGCATCTTATTTCTGTATTCCGAGAGATTGTAGCCATGATGATCTGTCCAGAACCTGGAGGGTGAGAAGCAATTATCCTCTCACTGTCTGCCCAGCTCTTCCTCTGTTTCTTATTTCTTTGTCTTTTTCAACAAAGCAATCAGCAATCAAGATACAGAACTTGAGAAGTATAGAGGTAGCAGAGAATAGAGCCGGAAGTCATGGTTGAATATTGCTCTGACGGTAGAATGTTTGCCTCGCATGCTCAGAGCCCTGCGTTCCATCCCAGCAGGACATAACACATGGGGGCACATACCGATAAGACTTAGCACTCAGGAGGTAGAAGCTGGAAGATCAGAAGTTCAAGGCCAGCCTTGACTACATCTACGTAGTGAGTGTAAGGCCAGCTTGGGCTACACAATCTATGCCTCAAAAAGAGTAACGGAGGCTGGCAAGGTGGTAAGGTGGGTGAAAGTGCTCACAACACAAGCCCAGTGATCTGAATTGAATTCCTAGAACTCACTTTAAACAATTGGATTTAGCTGCACACACATGTAACCCCAGCATTCCTATAGCACAATGGGCAGTGGAGACAGGCTCTGGGCCAGCCTAGGCTTCAAAGCCAAATTCTCTCAAAAAAAAAAAAAAAAAAATCAAAAGAAGCTCTTTCCCGTGCATAATATCCAACCCCTCATACAGTATATACATGTCAAATAAATGTATAATTCTAACTAACCCGTATAAAAGACACACAATCCAGGTATTTTATTTACAAACTGTAAGCCTAGATGGGACAGGTTTGGAGCTATTCTGACTTATATCCCAGCCATAACGTCCCTTGTTACTTGGTGCTTCTCCTGGCCATGTGCTCACGGTCCATCTCCTCTCATGGCGGCCTCCTCTACTTCTGTGCTCTCTCTCTGTACCCGTACACACACCTCCACTAGATTGATCCTCAAGTCCCACCTTTCTCCCTCTACTGCCCAATCACAGGCTCTAGTCTTTTATTGACCAGTTGAATGGGTGAGCAAGGTTTACCTAGCATGACTTGCCTTACATGAGGATCTGCTCTTAGGGGAGGGTTAGGGGCACCAGATTTTGAGAGCCAGTATTTAGCATTAGAGTACAAACAGCACCAGACCACCATCTGTGCACAGACTAAATTCTAGCTCACCTACTTTATAGTAAGTCTCTAAGGCTCACCTGCTGAGATATCTACACTCCACTGTACAAGAAGAAGAAATTAGACCAGGTATAAATGGATAGTGATAGAAATAGAGTGTTTATTAACAAAGATAAATTGGGGGGCTGAAGAGATGGCTTGGCAGTTAGAGTGAATACTGTTTCTCCAGACGACCAGAATTCAGTTCCCACCACCTATGTCCTACCACTCACAACACCTTTGGCTCTACAGGCACCTGCACTTATGCACATGAGCACACATATGCAAATGTGCACATTCATGAGCGTTTGTGTGTGTGCTCAAGAGTGTGTGTGTGAGCGCACACACAGGAGCACAGAGTGGGAGTGAACCAGGGAGTAGGGACAAGTCCAAGACTCAAAGGCCCTGAGCCTGAGTCTCCAACTTTTCTAGATCATTTACATAGCCCCTCCTTCCTTGGAGATTGGGTGGGAGTTCTTGCTCTAAACGTGCTATTTTGACATGTACAGTTTGTGGTGGGTGAGGTTTCCTGTCTTCCAAGGCCATTGTTTTTATTTCTTCTTCATGGGCCAACCTCCATACCTCTGCTCTATTCCTCTCCACTGTTTCACCTTAGGAAGACATCCCTGTTCAACTGTCCAGTGTTCTTTATGGGCAGGGCAGCTGGAGGAGGGAGTGGGAGAGGGCTTGCTTCAAGCCAAAGGTGGTAAGAAGAAAAATTCCAGTTGCAGCAATCAGATTGTCAGTACAAAAGACTGAGTCAGAGCCCGAGGCTGCAAGCAAGCTCTGAGCTGGTGGAGGCCCAACCGTGTTCTATGATCCAAGTGGAAAGAACGTGTCACAGCAGCGAGCAGATGAGGCCTGTCATCAGGACAGTCAGGGAGCTGTGCCTATCAGCAGTCCACCTGTCGGGATGGAAAATAAATCCACAGGGCTGCTCCCTGCCGTGGGCTGCCTTTCCCATGCCACCCCCTGGCGGGCAGGTACATCTGGGCAAGTGACAGGGCCATGAGTATTTGTGGAGAACCTGATTGCTAGCAAAAATAATAATCATTGTAAGTGTTGTTGGGTGAGCTGTCATTTCGCATGAACCAGTCAGTCCCCACTCTCTTCTGTGCTCATTAATTAGGATAGAATGTTCTGAGATTATTTTTTTCACTGCCAAGGTTAGAACTCGGGGGCCTTACACATGATAGGAAAATGTTTTACTGGCCACAGAAGAATTTGTTCGTAATTTAAAGATATGTCTCAGTAGATAAAGTCACTCATTGCAAGCATGACAGAGTTGGGATCCCCGAAACTCATGTTTCCATAAAATGTTAGGCAAAGTGGCTGCCTGGAAACCCATCATGCAGAAGGCAGAGGCGGGGGTCCCAGGGCAAGCTGGCTGACTAGACTAGCCAAATCGGTGGACTGTGGGTTCATCAAGGGGACCCTCATTGATAAATAAAGTGGGGAATAATTGAGGACGACACCAGTGTCGTCTCATCTTCACTACATGTACATGCACATACATGTACCTAGTCACATTCAAACATGCATACTCAGGTCACACACACATACACTTGCAAAAAAAAAAAAAGTGTTAAAAGAATTTCAATCCAGTCAAGTTAGACTCATTTGTTGTAGAAAGTTTGGAAGCCCATGTAAACAGTGGAAAGAAAATTATAGTTGCTTATAATATTACCACCTGTATATGGTGGTAACACTTAACACACTGAAGTGAAGTCAACTCTAGGCTCTTCATCCATGCTGTATAATAAGCATTTGTCTCTGTTTTCTCTGAGCCAGTGTCTTATGTAGTCCAGGTTAGCCCCACATATCTGTAGTCCCAGCACTCAAGAGGTTGAGGCAAGAGCAACAGGTCCAACCTGAGCTACACCAAAAACTAACTAAATAAAGGTTCCGTGGGTAAGAGCACTTGTGTCTGCACAAGGAAGGATCTGAGATGGAATCCAAGGAGCTCACAGGGAATGCTAGGTGTGGGGGCTGGGGAAATAGCCCAGCCGGTTACTGTCACCCACACAGTGGCTTGCAACTGTCTGCAACTCCAGGCCCAGAGGGTCTGGATACCAGGCATGCATGTGGTACACAGACATACAGGCAGACAAAATACCTATACACAGTAAATAAATAATTTTTTAAAAATTAAAAAGCCAGGTGTAGCTGTGCAGGTGTATACACACACAAGTGTGTATACACTTCCAATTGTGCAAACACACACACACACACACATTATACTTTCTTTGCTCTATGCTAAGAACCCTCCATGCTGCCAACAGGGATAAAAGAAAAGCCCGGCCATTGTCTCCAGTCTCACATCTTCCACTGTTCAGTAGAAAAGCAAGTCTGCTAAGCATATAGCTGTACTGAGATGGCCCTGCCTGTCTGGGGTTCCTGAGCTACAAGCTGAGGCTGTTTGTCCTAAGGCCCAGAGTTATTGAGGGGTCAGCAGAGTTTTTCAGTCCCTTTATCATAGACCATCAGCATGGCACCTCTTCCCACCTACCACAAACCCCAGAGCTCCAGTTGCATTGACTTAATGACACAAATTAATCAACGTATTTTCAGAAGTGGAAGGCAACTTTCTATTTCTTATATGTGACCCACAGTAGTGATGGCCTACATGGGGTAGGAGCTGTTCGCCTGCTGTCTAATCAGAAACCTGCTGCAGTGTGAAGTCACTGACATCCTGATACTGCCTCCAGCCCTTCCATTGCTATTCCTGTTGAGTTGGGTGTGTTTGTGCCATCTGTACAACATGGTAAAGTATTCACCATAGATTAAAAGGGTCCGCAGCAACTTTGGGTTCCCTCGCAAGAGGCTGCTTCTAGTCCCTTGAACCCAGGACGCATCCAACCCACTGAGGTGGTCCCTACAAGTGTCAGACAGGGAAGTGAAGCCTCGAAGAAGTGAGAATAAAAACCTTCTTCAGCCAGGCAGTAGTGGCAGCCCATGCTTTTAATGCCAGCACTTGGGAGGCAGAGGCAAGCGAATCTCTGTGAGTTCAAGACCAGCTTGGTCTACAGAGCTACTTCTAAGATAGCCAGGTCTACGCCTGTCTTGGAAAACAACAACAATAACCACAAAAGGGAAGGAAAGGAGGAAGGAAGGAAGGAAGGAAGGAAGGAAGGAAGGAAGGAAGGAAGGAAGGGAAAAGAAAAAAAAAAAGAAAACCTGGTTCAGATTGACTTTGTCAACCTGGATCAGATTTTAAGGAGTCTAATGCCAGGCAGTTCATTGTCAGCATAGTTAAAACACAGTACAATTTGGGAAAAGGTTTCCAGGCAGCAATCTTTACAATCCTGGTACACCATAAAGCTTACTTAAGGTGTGACAACTTAGAAACTCATTTACAAAGTACATGCGACCATGAGGGTGGGTTCTACAGCTAAAGGCCTAGAATCTAATGTGGTCTCATAAATGTAAGCAGGCTAAAAGATACATGTGACATCTCCCCTAAGAATGGATAACAATCCTGGGAAAGAAAAGTCTGGGATAATCATTCTGGAATATTAGAATAAGGTCTGCCTCTACAGCAGAAGGCCGGTGAGGTCTGGTTCTGCAGAAAGCCAAAAGGTCGTTAACAAGATCCACGCCCAGCCTTCTGGGCAGGAAAACGGGTATTTTATCTCCTCTGTTGAGAAGAGTCCCCTGTGTGTTTGACATTGTTGGTTTCCCTACTGATCTGTGGCAGCAAGGACCTTTGAGTCTCACAGTACCTTACCACATCTATCCAGTCTCCAGAGGACCCTATTAAGGTTCGGATCCACGTCCACCGAGGCCCCTAGTCTGTGGCACTGCCAGGAGATGGTGGACCTTCACGAGGTGAAGCGCAGGGGGAAGAAGCTAAGTGTCCTTGAAGGACGTCAGCCTCCTCTCTGCTTCCCAGTTGCACACTTTGCCACGGTATGCCGCCTCCCAGGGGCCAAAGGTGGCAGGCAGTGGATCCTGAGCTGAAACCACCAAATCCTTGAGCCAAGTAAAGCTTCCCTCCCTTCTGAGTTGATAGGCTCAGCCAACTCGCACAGCCCCGGAAGCAGTCTCCCTTTCGCTCCAACACTTCCACGTTTGGTCCAAGGGGGTCTCGGCATGTTTGATAGGCCACGTGGGGAATAAAGTTGATGGGAATCACAGAGATGGGTGAACAGTTCATCGTACGGGTGAAGAAATCGAGCCTTAGATGGAGAAAAGCCTAAGGTCAGCCCAGAAACAGGCTTCCGCCAAAGTTTCACGAACAGACCTTGCTGCACTGAGAAGCAGGCAAGAATACAGCGGGTGGACTCATCTTGAGTTTGCAGAGGCTAGAAGAGGTAGTCAGATCACCTGGAACTGAGATCTAGACAGTTGTGAGCCACATGTGGGTACTGGGAATGGACCTGGGTGCCCTGAAAGTCAGGATGTGTCCTTGGCTGCTGAGTCTTCTCTCTAGGCTCCCATTTCCTTCATTAAACTATGGGACAAAACAAACCTTCCCTCCCTTAAATTGGTCCTTTGAAATTTGTTCATTTTATTTCATTCGTATAAATGTGCTTGCATGTATGTCTGCAGCCTGTGTGTATGCAGTACCAAAGAGGGCCAGAAGAGGATTCTGATCTGAGTTTCAGATGTTTGTAAGCCACTGTGTGGGTGCTGGGAATCGAACCTGTACAAGGGTAGTCAGTGCTCTCGCCTGCTGAGCCAGCATCTCCCCAGCCCCACAGTTCACCTCTTGTCAGGTGTTTTGTCCCAGGAACAAGACTAGAACATACATGCTGGCCACAGCCCACTCTATGCACTGTTATCCAGGCCATCACTGTGTTTTCTCTGACAGCCACACTAATAAGAGAGTGAGAGAAAGAAACACAACATTTCCAGCAGCAATAATAACTGTTTACCTTGTTTCTTACAGACACCATCTCAAAGCCACCGCCACACCTAGGAATTAATCATGCAGTCCACACTTTACAGTGGGAGAAAGGGTGGCTCCTCCATCACTGGAGGCTGCATACTTAGAGGCTGAGAACACAGACAGCAGTTTGATGCTCAGCCTAAGATGGAATCTGCAGACTGTGTTTCCTTGGCTCCAGACTTCATTAACTCTCCTGACCATAATAAATAGTGAAAAATCACAATCCGGGAGCTGGAAAGATGGCTAAGCAGATCAGAACACTGCTTTCACAGAGGACTGACTTCAGTTCCCATTACCAACCCCGGGAAGCTTACAACCACTTTCAGAGGATCCAGCATCCTCTTCTGGCCTCTGCAGGTACCTGCACTTACACACACATGCACACACAGGTGCACACACACATACACACATGCACACAAACTTAAAATTAATTCCAAAGATAATTTTTAAAGGGTGGTTGCTTGCTTGCAGAGGACACTGTTTACTTCCCAGAATCCACAAAGTAAATCACAAATACCCCTGACTCCAGTTGTAAGTGATCCAACCCCCTCTTTTGGCATCCAAGTGCTCCTGAAGGCATTTGATCCAGATTTCCAGATTTATGCACGCATGCGCTCTCTCTCTCTCTCTCTCACACACACACACTATATATTAAATTTACAAGTGTGCACATCTCTCTCTTTCTCTCTCTCTCTCTCACACACACACTATATATATATATATATATGACTCTCTCTCTCACACACACACACACTATATATATATATATATTAATTAATTTACAAGTGTGCACATCTATCTCTCATACACACATACACACACACACACACACACACACACACACACACACACACACACATGTGCGTGCGCACATGCACACACCTGGAATAAACTCTCACAAAACAGTTATTTGACTGTTATGATGTACTAATTCAGGGCCTTTGCTCCACCATGATCTTTTCTGCTTCAGCTACTCCAGCACTGGTTGCACTAAGCCTTGGGAACCAGAGACTTCTCACAGAGGCATCAGAAACACTGACTGCTTCCTGATGCTGTGTGGCTTCCTGCCACTCACATTGAGTCTTGGAGTGCCTTCCATCTGCCTAAGCCCCTCTGTCACAGGGTGCACCACACGATCATTACCTTCTGAAGTCTGGTCACCTTCTGAGGATGCCCTTTCCCTGGAGTATTCAACCTATCTGAAGGTTCTGTTGACAATTACCCTCTCCCTTCCCTAGCTAGGTCTTGCTCAAGTCTTGATATTTGATTCTAATCTCACTCCTCTTCCATTTTCTATACAGTCACTGGATATATGGGTGGGGTAGAGAACACATAACCTATAGTTAGGACCTATAATCAGGGAATACTCTGAGAGCACGACACAGACAGTCAGCTTCTTAACTCTTGGTCCTACAGAGAGCTGCAGAGAGGCATGGCCTGTTGTCTTCAGGCCGTAAGATCCAGTCTTTAAAAAGTGACCACTGTCTTACAGGGGTAGGCTCGTCACATGTCAGGAGTCACTTTCTGAAAACATCAAAAAACCACTAGTCTTGCCATACTGAAATTAACAAAGTTGTCTTACCAAAGGCTTCCCACCAGATCTTGTCACATGTCAGGAGTCACTTTCTGAAAACATCAAAAACCACTAGTCTTGCCATACTGAAATTAACAAAGTTGTCTTACCAAAGGCTTCCCACCAGATCTCAGTGTGACTAACAGCCTTACTGTAGAAGCGGCTGCTGAAACTCCATGAAACACGTTAGGAATAAAGGGGAAAGTGAGAAGTGTTAAACTGTGCCTTTATTAGGAAGAATTTTCCATGGAATCTGGAATCGTGAAGCCAGTCACAAGAGGTCTTGCCACAGTCAGGTGTCGGCCAGCTGGGGCAGCCATCTTGCCCTGCTAGGATTTAAATATTCCAGAGTCTTCACCTTCCTCTGCTTTGACTGTGTACACAGTGGGAGAAAAATGGGGGACAGTGACGGGTCCACTTCAGACCCCATTCAAAGTACTTGCAAAGCACCTGGTCTGTTGGGTGACCGCTGCCATCGCCCTGGCTCCAGCTGCTCCTGGAAGATCACTGTAAGTCCGGCTTGAAGTAGTGGACACATCTTATCATCCCCAACCCTGGTATCTCAAAGAGGGAAAGCCCAGCCATGGAGGAACACAGCTCTCCTCAAAGGACAATGGGTTGTGTGGCTTTTCCCACCCTCAAAACAGAGCTAGCCTGCCATCTAATGGCGAATCGCAGGCAGCAAGTGCCTAAAATCTCTAGCACTCTCACACGCTAGTCTTTTTTTTTTTTTTTTTTTTTTCGTTCCAGGCTATTTCCACAAAGCTTCAACCTTTTTTTTTTCTGTTTTGCCCACTGAAGCTTCCGTACTTGCATATCATTCTTTTCCTTCTCTTGAGTGTCAGGCAAGGGCCTTCTAGTTCAATACAAAAATTCAATGCTAGTTCGCCGAGAGAGATTTCCCGAAACACTCGAACTTTCCCTTGTCTCCAGTGGGACCACTTATAGCCCAAGCTCTTCTAACACAGTCTTTAACAGCCCTCTTCCTAACCCAATGACGCTTCCCTCTGCATCCGGCCCATGGGAAGAAGAACAGCGACCACTTGTGTTTCAGAGATGACTGCATACGACAGTAGAAACGGGAACAGGAGAGCACATGGCTGACAGAACCAATCCATTCAGAAACAGCTCGCCATTACTCTACGGTCTCGCTATCTACAGCCCCTCCATACTACTACTCTTGAGACAATCTAGAGTACTTTACCCTTTACTCGCAGTAACTAGTAACTCGGCAAAAATGCTCACCAACTGGGGAATTGACTAAGCAAATTGTGGGCAACAAAAAGATACCAAGACAAAAATAACAATAATAATATCTGATCAAGCTGTACAAGGGCTACTAATTACATTCGCTTTTTTTAATTGGAAGAGACAGAGGGAGAGCGAGAAAGAAGGAAGAAAAGAAGTCTTCCAAAAGCCTGGCTCCACGGAAGAACCTGCGGCGCGCACGCTGTCTCCTGCCTGAAGTTGCTTAACCTGGACGCCAGGGGGCGATGAGGGTGCGGGAACGGGAACGCTGAGGACAAGGGCGCAATAGCCAGGGGCCAGGNGGGGGCGGAGCGAAGCCGGAGGGTGGGACGCGGTGGCCTGAGAACCCGGTACGGGAGCAGGGGGCGGGGCGCAGCGGGTGCACACGCGGGCGCCGGCGCGGCTCAGCTCAGGGTCGCCATGGCGGAGGTGCAGCAACTCCGAGTGCAGGAGGCTGTGGACGCCATGGTGAAAAGTGTGGAGAGAGAGAACATCCGCAAGATGCAGGTAGCGGCGCGGTCCGGCGCCCAAGTGGGATTGGAAACTCGGGCGGGGGTGGCGCGGTGACGTTCGAGCCCCGGGCCTCGCGTGGGGCGGTTTCCTCCCACCTGGCCTCGTTGACAAGTGTTCGGCTGTCCCTGAGGTGATCTGGCGCGAGGCTCGGAGGGCCCGGCCCAGGAGAACCACCAGACCGAAATCCCTTCGGGCCGTCCTGCGCTGATTTAGATGACACGAACCCTGAACGCGGGCGTGGGCCCCGCCTCCCTCACCCTACTGGCCTCGCTTAACTTCACCCCTTAATCACCCTTTACTGCTTCGGTCGCCTTGTGGGGCGTTGACTAGCCAGGCCGACCTCTGAACTCTGCTACAGAAATACAGAAACCGGTTTCAGAACGTGGTTTCTTCCGGTTCAGTCTTGAGTACATTATCAGTGAGCTCATAGTAGCAGACATTGTCTCATTTAACCCAGGTTGGCTTCCAACCCTAGATCTTCCTGCCTTCACCTTTGGAGTGCGAGGTACAGGCATGGGCCACCACCCTGGCTTTGTGCTGTGCGGAATGGAACGCAAGGCTCTCCTAGAACTAGGCAAGAATATATATCCCCAACCTACAAATGTTAGGCCTGGTAACCGTCCCAGTCTTAGAAGTCCTGATGATACTGGCGGAAAAAATAAAACAAAACATGTCGAACATACAGGCAGAGAAGCATGGCCTCCAAAGCCTTGTCCTTCGCGGGCTGTCCTCAGTGTCTTTCCAGTCTCATCAGGCTCTGTCTTCCCTCCCCAGGGCCTCATGTTCCGGTGCAGCGCCAACTGCTGTGAAGACACCCAAGCATCTATGCAGCAGGTGCACCAATGCATCGAGCGCTGCCATGCGCCTCTGGCTCAAGCCCAGGCTCTGGTCACCAGTGAGCTGGAAAGGTTCCAGGTCAGGAATGCCTAACAGTTCCCAAGTCCTTGAAAGGCAGCACCTTGGCAGGGGATGAGACACGCTCATTCTGCCTTAGGTCCTTGGTTCTGTCAACACTGGTGGGAGCCCTGGTATCCGTGAGGGTTGATAATCTGAAAAAAGCCCCGAGTGCTGTTAAGTTGTACTGTATTTGCCACAGAAACAGTAATATAAAAGAAAGTTACCAAGGGAGTTTCTAACCAAGCACCTTTATGCCTTTTTGGTGTATTGCATACCAAATACGATCTATGTTGTGTAGTATAAAATTCCTTAAAATGTATATTAATTTGGGGCTGTAGAGATGGCTCAGAATTTAAGAGTACTAGCTGCTTTTCCAGAGATTCAGTTCCTAGTACCCACCTGAATGGTGGCTCACAGTTATCTGTAATTCCAGTCACAAGTGACCTGAAGCCCTCTTTGGCCCCGTGTGGGCACTGCACACATATGGTGCACAGACATATATTGAGGCAAACACTCAAACACATGAAAAATAAAATAAAATCTTGTATAAAGTTCATTTTTTTCCTGCTCAGTGCTTAGTCTGAGCCTTCCCAGTGGCGCCTTCTGTTTGAGCCAAGAGAGTGTTAGACTTAGTACTAGCAGAGACGATCTGTATCAAGTCTGTAGCCCAAGGCCTGGCATGAAACCAACACTCAGACAACGGAAGCCAGCCTCTCAGCCTTCTCTCTCTTCCTTCTCATCACAGGACCGCCTGGCCCGCTGCACCATGCATTGCAATGACAAAGCCAAAGACTCAATGGATGCAGGAACTAAGGAGCTTCAGGTGAAGCGACAGCTAGACAGCTGTGTGGCCAAGTGTGTGGATGACCACATGCACCTCATCCCAACAATGACCAAGAAGATGAAGGAGTCTCTGTCGTCCATCGGGAAATAATATTGTTTGCCAGTGACCATTGGGACTGAGGGCAGGCTATTTAAAAGGAAGAATGGAAGTTTAATATGTTAAGCAATGTTTACGAATGAAGAAAACTTAAGACACAGCAAGTTCCAGGCAAATGCTGCTCACTGCTGGACACTAGTCCCTTGACATCCGGATCTTAGAAGGTGAAATGGGAAGAAGCTGGTGCTAAGATTTGGATCGCAGATAGCGCAGAGGAGAAGTCTAGATCCTAAATATTCATATACAAGTGTCTGTTCTGTAGTAGAGATCAACCTTGTACCAAGTGTTTCTTCTTACTACAAACATCCAGGCTGGCAGCTCTCTTCAACCTGCCGGTAAAATCTGAGGAGAGGTCGTCTCCTCAGAGAAGCTTGACAAATCCTGTTTACCAGAAGCATCACCATACCACCTTGCGTAGCTGGGAAACAAAACCCAGTAAGCTAGTAATTCAGAGGAAAGGATTTCCTTTTCAAATCAATATTTTGCATAGTTTTGTCTTACATGCAGGGCACACTGGATTTAAGATACAGGAGAGGGAGTGGTTTAAATGAGTTCTAAAGGTTCCTAGTATTATGTACTGTCAAGATGACAATGCCCATTTCTTCAAATTCTAGAAGCCCCTGAAGAAGCTGGACAGTGTCACACAGTGAACGTGGAAACAGCCTTCTTCACTGACTTGTGCAGCAAAGTGGTACATCCTTATGAAAGCAAGGGGGTGGCTGTCACTCACATGCCAGCCGCTGAGAATGAACAGTAAATAGGAGTTGTTGAGAAGTACGAACCCAGTATTGATCAGCTCTGAATCCACAGAGCCTTATAGCAACAAGAAGACCAGAAAGAGAGCAACTTGAGCCACAGAAAGCTAGGACCACTGTAGAGCAAGAAAGGCACAAACTTTCTTGTCAAATGCCATTTTTGCCTGGGTTTTTTTGTTTTTTTTTTAAATTTTCCTTGCAGTGCAGTGTTGCTGGCCCAACATAGCACCTTATCTTTTGGATAAGTACTATGTTGTATTTATACCAATTGATTACTTGAAACAGTGATACATCTGTCTGTTTGCTGTGTCAAGCCTGCAATATATTTTCCAAGTGGTTTGGTTTTTAAATAAAGTTTCATTGTCTCCAGCTTTTTCTTATGGGTAGTGGTATATCAGTAATGGGAAACACCAAGAGGAACATAACTTGAAGGCTGTTAATGTTGAAAAGATACCTCGGGATTAAAGTACATACTGGGGGGCTGGAGAGGTAGCTCAGCAGTTAAGAGCACTGACTGCTCTTCTGAAGGTCCTAAAGTTCAAATCCCAACAACCACATGGTGTGGCTCACAACCATCCATAATGAGATTTGGTGCCTTCTTCTAGAGTGTACTTACATATATAAATAAATAAGGTACATACTGTAATCTCAGTACTGTATTTGTAAGGCAGAGCTGCTTTGAGGTCAGCCTTTGCTAAAGACTATTAATATTCATGTTCGTTTTCTAGTTAGTGGTGGGGAGAGTATATAGCGAAGCATTCTTGTGCTACTTTCTGATCATGGGGAGAACATCAATTGAAGAGCTGCTTCCATCTAACAGGTCTCTGGATGACATGTCTGTGGGTCATTAATGACTACCATGAGAGAACCCAGTGCACTGAGGGCAGTGCCACCACCCTGGGAGGGTGCACACCTTTCTTCCCAGCCCTCAGGAGGCAGGGGCAAGCTCAATACCTCAGGACTTGAGTGGTACTCCTCAAGTTTTATGTATGGACGGTAGTGTGCTAAGTGGGTTCTGAAGGCAGTGTTAGAACTGCAGAATGATGAATCAAAAATACCCCCAGACCCGGGATTCACGTCCTCGAGAGAATCAGCCTAGCCACCTTCCTGCTACTGATGCAGACAAGTTATTCCGCTTAGGAAATTCAGGACAGCGTGGTGCAGCTGCCTGTGACTCTACCACGGGAAGCAGCGGTTCAAAGGCAGCTTTGACTACACTGTGAACTCGTGGCCAGCATGAATTACGTCAAAAACAATGAGGAAGGGGCAGGGGAAATGACAAAAAATGTAAAGAGAAAAAAGTGAAGTAAATGGGAAAAGGAAAGAAAAGAAGTGCCACTCAGGCTGGAGAGACGGTTCAACAGTTAAAACCACTGGCTCTTCCCCTAGAGCTCCCGAGTTCAATTCCCAGCAACCACATGGTGACTCACAACCATCTACAACAGGATCTGAGGTCCTCCCCTGGCACGCAGGTGTACATGTAGAGCACTCACTCATACATAAAATATGAATGAAGGGATCTGATTGTTTTTAAAGTGGTCTGCCACTTCAATTTTACACAAAGGAAGCTTAGCCGAGCACCTCCTCTCCGTCCTGGTCAGTCACTGGCGACGCAACCGGAAGCGTGGCTCTGGTTCGCACGTTCAGGCGGGCCCCATCAATATCGCGAGATAAAAGGTAATGTTCTCCGAAGGCGATTGGCTCGCGCGGCGGAGACGTCAAACACCAGCGCCAAGCCTGCCTTGCGCGCGTTTCTGAGACTGCTCACTCCTTCGCCGTTGTGCCGAGCCCGCTGAGGAGTCGCCATGAGTAAAGCCCATCCTCCCGAACTGAAGAAGTGAGTAGAATCGGTCCGATCGAGACTCCTCGGCCGCGGGAACCCTTCTCCTGTCTCGCTTGGGCTGCCGCCGCTGTTCCCAGCAGTCGCGGGAGCCGGAAGTGGCATTGAGGTCCGGTCGGCATGGTTACTGCAGCGCCGGTGCCTCTGTCTTCCCAAAGCTGGGCTCTCCTAGGCGGGCAGCCAAAGGCTACCTGGTTAGGGACCAGGACAGCGATCGAGGTGCATGGTTGTGAGGAACCGGAGACTCATAGGCTTAAAATGATCGATTGGAGTCGGGAGTGATTGGCTCTGATCTATGGGGCCAATACTCAGGAAGCTTAGGCAGGAGGATTACCGCGAGTTCCAGACCAGCCTAGGCTAAAAAAGAGAGAGAGACTCTGTCTCAAAACAGAAAGTTTAAGGTGAGGTAGCGTTTTGTGTCACAGTAAATGTGCGTATTCATTGGCGTTCATCGAGAGAGCTAGGTTTAGTTTTTTGCTTTTTTTTTTTTCCTTTTTGGTGCTCAGAGACATGTTTAGTTGTGTTTGTGCACGTGGGTGCAGCACCTGCGGAGGCCAGAGCGGGCATTGGATCTGCAGGAGCAGGACTTGTAGGAGGTTGTGAGCCCTCTGGCGTGTTTAATAATGGCTGGACTTGTGTATTCTGGACAAGCAGTAAGCACTGGGCCGTCTGCAGCCCCAAGAACTAGGTTTCTGATACATTGTCCTTGTAGTCAAGTTACATTTAAATGTTGTGTAATATTTTGCTGTTAATAAATCCATGGAGGGACATCCATTTTGTACTTATAGAGAACTAGTTTCTGAAGAATTTTATTCAGTACCCAGTAAAATCAGACAGACCCTTTGTTTTCAGACACTACTGACTGGCCTGAACCTGTCGAATATGAACATAATCATTGGGTTGCTCAGAATTCAAGATTAATACTGGGTCTTTTCTGGTGTAGCCAAATAATCTGTCATGTGTATAGCCTATTTTTTACTGTAAAGTTCTGTCAAGACTCCAATGCAGGGAAAATATCACATTTGCTGATTTTTGTATTTGAGTGCACATTTTAATCAAAGCCCTCTGTGTGAAACCCCTGCAGTTTTGTTTGAATCTCTGTTAAACCGGGCCTTGAGAGTTGGCTCAGAGAGCACTGACTTCTCTTCCAGAGGTCCTGAGTTCAATTCCCAGCATCCACATGGTAACTCAACAACCATCTGTAATGTGATCTGGTGCCCTATTCTGGTTTGCAGGCCTATAGGCAGAACACAACATAATAAATAAAGATCTATTAAGCCATAACTCTGACATTTTAAAAAGAAGTTATCCTGCACTGTTTGTTTTGATGATGAGCCAATGAATGAAGAAGTCATATGATCTGGATTCAGCAGGAATTGGCAAATGGCATTGGTTTTGAACAAAAGGACTGTTCCCTACCTGTAATCTTCAGTGTCCTCTGATTCTTAACAGATATACTTGGGCCTTTTCAGAGACTGGACCTAGTGATTATGTCCATCTTTTTATTGCTGTGTTGGAGCAGAGCCTGTATGAGCTTTTCTCTGTTCCCTGAGTTATCTTTTTCTCACCCCTACATTTTATCAAATTTGAAATACTTTTAGATCTGCTTCCTTTATTTTCTCATAAACACCTCCTTCTTTTACAGCTGTTCACTCCTAATTTAGCATAACTCCATGATTCTTAATCATTTCTGGCCCTGTGTCTCAGTTTCAAAATTGAGCTCCTCCCACCTCCTAAAATCTGTTGCCTCAGAAAGTCTTAACCACTGATTGATTCTGCTCTACTAGTTTATCACCACAAAGTCAAGTCCAGACTTCCTAACCCAGCTTTGAAGCTACACCCCATCTGCAGTCCAGCAGCCATATTTTGCATGGTATCTGACTAAGAACAATTTTAGAGAAGTCCATGATCATCATGGAAGAAGCAGCCAGACAGTAGTTGAGGGCCTTACATTCTGAACCTCAGCAGCAGGTGGGGCAGAGACACTAGGATGGCTTTTGAAACCTCAAAACCCACTCACTCCCAATGCCACCTCCTCCAACAAGGCCACACCTCCTAATCCTTCCCTAACACTTCTTCAGCTGAGGACTAGACATGCAAATATGTGACTCCATGGGGGCCATTCTCATTCAAACCTCTACACTGAACAAGTCAGTTCTCTTTCTGTATAATATGGTAATAATAGAACATGAATCATGAGTGAGTGTTAAATATGCTCCTCTGTTGATTTACAAAATAATTTCTAGTGTTTTATAAATGTTATTTATAAATCTGCTTCCACCTTCCTTATATATTTAAATTCTATCATGTTCTATACATTAAACTCTGTGAAGCCCAGCCTGGTGACATAGGCCTATAATGTCTGCTACTTGAGAAGCTGAGGCAAAAAACTACAAGTTCAAAACCAGGGTAGCTAAGAAACACTGTCTTAAACTGAAAACTAGAAGAGAATATAGCTTAGTGGTAGAGCATTTGCCTAGAATGCTTGAGGATCTAGAGTCAGTCGGCAGTACAGTAAGGAAGAAGGAAAGGAAAGGAACTTTCATATTTTCTAGCCTGTTGCTGAAAGACAGCTGATTTGACAGGCTGATGAGATTGCTCCAAAGGTAAAGGCACTTGGCTCCACGTCTCAAGACCTGAGTCAGCCTCTGGGACCATGTGGTTGAAGGAGAGAACCAACTTCTTGAAGTTGTCCTCTGACTTCTGTATTGGCACCATGGTGAACCATACAAACAAATTTAATTTTTTAAACATTTTATTTATTATATTCTGCCTACGTATATGCCTGCACGACAGAAGAGGATGCCAGATCCCATTATAGGTGGTTGTGAGCCACCATGTGGTTGCTGGGAATTGAACACAGGACCTCTGGAAGAGCAGTCAGTGCACTCAACCTCTGAGCTATCTCTCTAATCTTTGTAATAACAGAGATCTCTGTAATAACACACACAACCACACAAATGTAACCACACCTTTGTAATTACATTAGTGTAAATTCCCTAACCCATGTCAACAGTACTGGATTTGGGGCTGGGAAGATAACTTGGCAGTTAAGGGACCTGAGTTCAGTTCCCAGCATCTGCACTGGGCAAGTCACAACTGCCTATGACCATTTTGGGGTATCTGATGCTCTTCTGGCTGCTGATGACAACTGCCCTGGTACACACATACACACTCACACACACACAAACAGTACAGGATCCTTACTGCTTTAATGTTGTGTGTCTGGGGGTTTTTTGATTGATTGTTGGTTTGGTTTTTTGGTTTCACTTTGTTCTTTCACATTGGTTTGTGTGTGTGTGTGCATATGCCAGGTATGGAAGTCAGAGGACATCTTAAGGAATTCATTCTCTGCTTCCAGCAGTGAGTTCAGGGAATCAAAATCAGGCTTGGCAGCAAATATTCTTACCTACTGAGTCATCTCACCAGCCCAGATTTTAGCAATTTAAGAAAAGGGAAAGACTTACTTTGCCTGGTGACACACCTTTAATTCCCCACACTGGGGAGTTCAAGGCCAGCCTGGTCTACACAATGAGTTCCAGGATAGCCAGGGATACATAGAAAAACCCTGTCTCAAAAAGACATTTTATTTTGTACGTGTGGGGGTGTGTGCATTTGAGTGTAGGTACCCTGGGGTACCCTCAAGCTAAAGTTGCAGGTGGTGGTGAATCACCTGACACGGATGCTAGAAAGTGATCTTGGGCCCTCTGAGGAACATGGAATCCTCTTAACATCTCATCCCAGCCCAAGCAAATTATTTTAATTTTGCTGATTCTGTCTTTGTGCTTAGAACTTTTTACATAAGTCCTAATTTTTGCTCTTGTTTTTCTAGGTTTATGGACAAGAAGTTATCATGTAAGTTTGCCACCACCTTAACTAACTACTTAGTTTCTTTTTGTTGTCTTGGCAATATATAATCTTTGGAAATGTGTTGTAGAAATTTAGTATATAAGACATCTAATTCTTCTCTACTAATCAGACTTGTCAGAGTTCTAAATAGACTTTTTTTCTTTGCCTTCTAATTGCCAGTACCTTGTACTTTAGATTATATCATCTGTGCCTCCCTGACCTTGAATTAGGAGTGTCCTACATTATAATATTTGAAACTTTATTCACCCCTTTTCCTTTAAATACATTACCAGGGAGTTGGGCAGGCAGCACTTGATGTTTCTTGTGGATGTGTAGGTTTAACTAGAAACCTCCTGATCCATGCAATTGAAGAATACTGAAATTTTAGAATTTTAGGGTTTCTCTTCTCTACCATTCAACAGCTCTTAACCTTGAACTCTTGTAACTGGTTCATTTGTGTAAAGATACTACTTGACGTATAAATTTACTTGCAAATACATTCATGTATAAATGTTGAGGTGGTTTTACTTGCGGGGGAGGGGTGGTCATTGAGATGGGATCTTGTTCTTTGGCCCTATCTGGTCTCACAGTCCTCTGGAAGCAGCCCTCCCTCCATTGTTGACAAGTGCTGGGGTTACAGCCATGAGACTCACAGGTAATGTCCAGGGTCTTAAAGGCTAAGATGAAGGCAAGGAAGAACTGGAATATTGGGGTAGAATTAGCCCAGGGTTAGGCAGGTAGTTGGGGTGTTAGTCACACATCCCACCTGATCTATGATGGATGGTTGAACTTGGTTTATTGGGACTTCTTTTTCTCTTACAGTGAAGTTAAACGGTGGCAGGCATGTCCAAGGAATACTGCGGGGCTTTGATCCCTTTATGAACCTTGTGATTGACGAGTGTGTAGAGATGGCAACCAGTGGCCAGCAGAACAATATTGGCATGGTGGTGAGTAAGGGCGGCGTCTCATTAAAACCAAGTTAGTTACCAATGAAAGGTAAATAAAAGTGAAGACTAGGCCGGGCGTGGTGGCGCACGCCTTTAATCCCAGCACTTGGGAGGCAGAGGCAGGCGGATTTCTGGGGCCAGCCTGGTCTACAAAGTGAGTTCCAGGACAGCCAGGGCTACATAGAGAAACCCTGTCTCAAAAAAAACAAAAAAAAAAAAGAAAAAAGTGAAGACTGGGCGTTTGCATCTCCTCTTTCCTTTTACCTATGGACACATCCAGCTGTGGTACTATTCCAGGTACCTATAGATAAGTTCTCACCTGCAGAACCCTCTCAGCATAGGTCTTGGAACAGCTAGCTGATGGAATTCATTTTTGAGCTTTGCCCTGTAAGAGATGGGCATGCGTATGCAGACTTTGACTACAGTAAAAATTCTCTAGCATGCTTATGATGCCCCAGGATGTCTTGTTAAGATACGGTTTCAAGAGCTGGAGAAAATGACTCCGCTGTTTTAGTTTGTAATTGTTTTATGTGTCTGGGTGTTTTGCCTGCACATATGTCTGTACCATGTATGTGCCTAGTGCCTGTGGAGTCCAGAAGACGGTGTTGGATTCTCTGGAACTGGAGGTGTAGATAAAGCCAGTGCTATTAATCACTGATCTGTCTCTGCAAGCCCTAGCTCAGTGATTGAGAATACTTGTTGCACTTGCAGAGGTCGGGAGTTTGATTCCTACATCCACACTGCAGCTCACAACCATCCCAACGCCCAGTTCCAAGGGATCCAGTGCCTTCCTCTGACCTCCTTGGGCACACTAGCCACATATATGGTCCATGTAGATGTATGCAGGCAGATTTTCCATGTATATAAAATAAATAAATCAGAAAAAAATAGAGGTTTGGGGGCTAGCCTGCTGTTCTATGCTTGCCTGGCACACAGGCCACTACTTTGCATTCCTGGCATAGATGCTAATCATAATGACAGTCGTTCATGACAGAAAATAAAGTAAACCAGAAGGAAAGGCAAAGCTTTGTTTGCAGTAGGGTCAGGGCGCTCCTGCTTCAGACTTTGCAAGTGCTAGTACAGTCTTACGCAGCTGAGCTTTCATAGTAGACTTTTTTGTTTGTTTGTTTTGTTTTTTTTGGTTTTTCGAGATAGGGTTTCTCTGTGTAGCCCTGGCTGTCCTGGAACTCACTCTGTAGACCAGGCTGGCCTCGAACTCAGAAATCCGCCTGCCTCTGCCTCCCAAGTGCTGGGATTAAAGGCGTGCGCCACCACGCCCGGCCCCATAGTAGACTTTTATTAAGCAATGGTTCTATGGCCACAAAGGAACATTTTGGTATTCCACAGTAAGGACCAGATTTTAAATTGCTGTTTGTCTTGCAAGACACGTATGTCTTACATACTGTAATCATAAAGTGGTGAGCGTAGATTTATTGACAGGATTAATGTGAAGGCTTTGTTGTGGTGGTGAGAGATCATATCTCTCTTCCCCTTCATTCCTGAGCTGAGTGCCCAACACCTTGGACTTTATGGTTTGTTAAGGTTGGGTGTAGAAGGGTAAAGGTAGACCCTTACTATTTCACTCATGTATGTGTGTGTGTTTCTCCAGACAGGGGTCTCTGTGTAGCCCCAGCTGTCCTGAAAGACACTCTGTAGACCAGGCTGGCCTGGAACTCACAGAGATATCTCTACCTGCCTCCTCATTTCAAATTGAAAGTTTATTGTATTACTTATTTCAGAGTTAAGTGTGTTGATGTGAATCTGTAATGTGTATCCTCTTGGAGTTGGAGGAGGAGGGTAGCTATTCTCTGTAGCAGAGATTTATAATCCTTGTGTGAAGAAACAGCTGGCAGACGGCACATACCAGTAACCCTGGTTCCCAAAAGCTAGGTCACAGTGACTTGGCATCTTATAAAGTTATTCATTACTTTTCAGTCTTGCTACCAATCTCTCCTAATAAGCCTGGGAGGCTTCCTTTGTTTTTTTCCTTAAAATGGGATTTGCCTGTGCAGTCCTGACTGGCCTGGAACTCCCAGCAATCCTTCTGCCTTTGAGTTACTGGAATTAAAGGCATGGCCACCTTGCCTCACTCGTGTCTTGATTTAAAAACTAACTTGGTCCTTGTGGCTTGTTGTGTCCTTGAGAAAAGCCTCACTGGTGTGTCGTGGTGGAAGATTATGAGTTGTCTTTTAAATGAATGATTTCAACTGACTTCTTTCTCTAGGTCATCCGAGGAAACAGCATCATCATGTTAGAAGCCTTGGAAAGAGTCTGACCAGTGTTCAGCAAGCAGTGTGTCCACATCCCTCCCCAAAGGCCTGTTTGATTGTGATGTAGAATTAGGTCATGTACATTTTCATATGGAACTTTTTACTAAATAAATTTTTGTGATGCTCAGAAGTGCATTTCTGCTGTTGTGGATGTAGAAGTTGAATAGGTACTCTTACCTGTTCCAAGAAGTTTTATGCATTCAAGTGGAAGCTTCTTGCTCAGTGTGAAGGGATTCAAGAAGTCTATAACACTGAGGAGATGAGCTACAGATGTGTGGTTTGTAAACATTAGTTTTAGTGCCTTTGACCTCCTGTGACTTCAAACGAGTTAGGTTCCTAATGTAGAATTCTTGGGACGGAGTGTTTAAGTTTTAGAATATTGGCTGGGCGTGGTGGCGCACACCTTTAATCCCAGCACTCGGGAGGTAGAGGCAGGCGGATTTCTGAGTTCGAGAAACCCTGTCTCGAAAAACCAAAAAAAAAAAAAAAAAAAAGAAAGAAAGAAAGAAACCCTGTTTCAAACAAACAAACAAACAAAAAAACACTTAAGGGATGTGCTTCTGTTCAGCTGGAGAAAAAGTCAACCTGAACCAGTGTGTACTTTTTCCCATGGCCTTAGGTATCTGGTATATTGCCAATTTACCAGGATATGGTAAAAGGATGTGGTCCACTATGTTGGGATCCCTGAGCCCCAGGCAGCTTTTTTATTGGGGGTTACCTCCTCTGTTGTCAGGTGTGGTCCTGGCCCTAAGATATAGTTATGTGTGGGTTTCATCTGTAATAAGTCCTAGTGAGTATGGTAGCTAGATCAGACAGCAGCTTTCGTGGTGAGATGACTGAATTTTTCTTTCAATAAGAAGGGTCTTGTCCTTTATAACTTGTAGGGTCTTCCTGCCTGTGCTCTTGAACATACAGGTGATGAATGAGGCCTGTCCAAGGTCTGCAGAGATGGCTCAGTGGTTAAGAAAACCTTGTTATTCTTCCAGATCCAGATTCAGTTGCTAGGGTGCACGTGGTAGTGACCATGCTTAACTCCAGTTCCAGGAAGTCGGATAACATTTTCTGACCTCCACAGGCACCAGGCTTGCATGTGTTACACATAGATCCGTGCAAGCAAAAGTACACAGAGACAAAATCTACAAAAACTTTTTCAAGAAAACTCAGTTTAGATACTGGGGGTTCACTACCGAGACTTCACTTTTAGCTGACTTTCATGGTCACTGTGTGGACTCCACCCCTTGACCAGTCTCAGTCTCTCTGTCTCCTGCCCCGCCCCACCCCACACACCCTCTCTGATTTTTCAAGAAGGTTTGTATAGTTCTCGCTGGCCTTGAACTCACTTTGTAGACCAGGCTGGCCTAGAACTCTACCTGCCTCTGCCTCCCAAGTGCTGGGATTAAAAATGGATGCCACCATGTCCCAGCTCAGTCTCTTGATCCCTGCATTAACCACTTCGTGTCACTGACAGTATGGCAGAGGCATGTTAAAGAGAGATTCATCTTGCCTCAACTCAGAGGGTTTCAGTCCGCAGTTGTTGGGCCTTGCATCATGTGTAATAAGAGCATGTAGACAGAAGACAGCTGTTATATCACAGCAGATAGGAAGCAGAGAACACAGTGTGACAGAACCTTCAAAGGCCTACGCCCAGACCTACCAGCTCAACCCTGCTCCCAAAGTTCCACAGCCTGCCAAATTAACACTCAGCATTGGGAGGCAAAGGTAAATTAAAGTCTGAGTTTCAGGCCTGCCAATGAAACCCTATCAAACACACACACAAGGAAAAAGAACTTATTAAAAAAAAAAAAAAATGGGGGCTGGTGAGATGGCTCAGCGAGTAAGAGCACCCGACTGCTCTTCCGAAGGTGATAAGTTCAAATCCCAGCATCCACATGGTGGCTCACAACCATCCGTAACGAGATCTGGCGCCCTCTTCTGGAGTGTCTGAAGACAGCTACAGTGTACTTACATATAATAAATAAAATAAATCTTTTTTAAAAAAATGTGTCCACTGTAATGAGAAAAGGCCTTGGTAGGAAAATTGCCATGAACCCTTAAAGGAAAAGTGTGGGGTTGGAGACAGTGCTAATGCGGAGTGTTTGTGCCTAGCATGCACGAAGCCCTTGGTTCCATCCTTTGTACAGCACGTAGGAGGTAGAGGTAAGAGAAGAAGTTCAAAGTCATCCTTGGTTATGTAATGAATCCAGACTCTCAAGACTGTTAGCACATGATGTCTGCTTCATGTCCAAGAGGTGGTAGTCCTGTCTTGTTTGGGACTGTTATGGTTTGAATCTAAAAATAATGAGATATTTTGGAAAAATATCACCACACAAATAGAATAGTCAAAAAGAGGTCACTTTATCTCTACTGCCCAAGTATAAGGATTTGTAGATCTAGTTGGGCAGTTACTTACTTTATCTTTACAGTCACTATGTGGGATATTTTGTCTGCATCTCTCTCTCTGCTCCACATGAGTGCCTGTGCCTGGTGCCCATGGAGTTCAGAAAAGATCTCGAAGAAGAAAAAAAAAAGAAAAGAACATTAGTCCACTAGACCCTGGACTTACAGATAGTTGTGAGCTGCCATGTGGGTGCTAGAAATTAAACCCAGGTCCTCTGGAAGAACAACCAGTGTTCTTAACTACTGAACCAGCTCTCTGTGTGATAATTGAAATTATTTCAAAGCAGAAGTTTATGCCATACATTCTTTCAAAGCCAGGCATAGTGCTGCACACCTATAATCTCAGCCCTCGGTATCTGTGCACCATAGTGATGATAGCTAGTCACTATGGTAAGGATTATGGTTCCTGTTCACAGGTTTATTTAAAAAAAAAAAAAAAACAGAACTGGTAGTGGCAGGTGCATGCAATCCCCGCACTTAGGAGGCTGAGTCACAATGAGTTGGCAGCTCATAAAGTTTATAACTCTCCAATCCAGAAGATCTAGAAGAAGGTCTCTTCTGTGGCTTCATGTCCTACAAGAGGTCTTTGTGCTAGCCTTCTCCCCTCCTCTCACCATTTTGTTCCTATGTTCACTTTGTTCTGTACCAGGACTAGGACGAAGTTCAGAGTGTAAGCGTAGCCTGCATAAGGCCCTGGTGGTCCAAACTGAGCAAGGGTTCTGTGCACACCAAGACAATAGGAATCTCTCCAGTATAAGAACAGCGACCCCCAGGGAGTAGCAGTGTGACACAGCGGGGAGTGGTTATGAAGAGAACAACCACCCCGTATGTGCCAGTTCCTCCTGAGAAGGGTAGTGAGGATGCTGTCCATCAGATGGTCATCCAGCTCAGGACTGACTAAGGCCTCACAAACTCAAGAGACGTGCACTGCGGGCGGCTGCCTTCTAGCCTTCAGTCAGCCCACACAAAGGCTTTGGAACATGTGTTTATGATCTAGGAAAAGGCTGAGATAAAAGTTGTGGAGATAGGGTGTGCACATGGTGTTAGCTTCCTCTAGAACAGCACAGTGGTTCTGACAAGCCATGATTGAAGGCAGCTAACTGTATGTTCAGCTAAAGCTACTTGTTGCTACAATGACAGAGGGGGCCAATGGGGCAGACACAACTAAGGCACAAAGCCACCAGGACATTTCCTGTGAAGCCTATCTTGAACAACATAGCCTAGCTATGTGGGATTGCTGTCACATGTGAAGAGAAAAGTGTTGAACATACGGTATTTTTTGATCTTGGAGAAATTTTTCTAGCTGTAAACTAGATTGGGATTTCAATGACCTATTGGGTTACTGCAAGCTTTACAACAGGCAGCGAAAAACAATCAGAGTGGGGTAAGAATGAAACGTGGTTCAGCCCCATTTTGGAAACCAGTGTTGGGCAGGACTTCTAGAGTCTAACTGAGAGCATTTTACTTTAGCCACATTTAAGCACAGCACAATAGTGGGGGAAACATTTTCTGATAACAATAAACACAGTCCCAAGTGCACAACAATTGTAAGAGATGTTTACAGTGAGATTCTTTACAAAGTACATCTGGCTTCTTTCTCAAGAATGGGTACTGTTGACTCCGAGACAGTGCCCAAGATTTAGGGTCTAGAGAGCTTGACTGAGGTAAAGTAAACATGACTGTAGTGGGAATTTTGGTTTCTTTAAAAAACCCAGTTGTGTGACTATGATTTTGTTTTAGACCTCGGTGTGGGACAAGAGGCTGCTTCACAGCAGGTGATTTACCTAATGCACTAGCAGGGGTGTGATTTGTGCAGTTTGTTTAATTCTGGGGACTCTGGAGAGGGTATAAATGAGAGAGCCCCAATAGGGCTTGTGATGGCTGCTGTCCCTCCTTCTGCTGCCTCCTCTGCTGCTGGTGGAGGTTCCTGCTGGTTCTTGCTGTTGGGTTTGCTGGATTTCTGAATATTTTGGAGATGAAATTTGGACTTGCCCCAAGGAACCTAATGCCCCTAATCATCAGGAAATAGTCTACAGAGGTTTATGTCCACTTTTCCTTCTAACCTTTTTTTTTAAAGCTTTATTTATTTAGTGTACATGAGTACACTGTAACTGTCTTCAGGCACACCAGAAGAGGGCATCAGATT